>CM022702.1:94600290-94635290 GCA_012295165.1 Asparagus setaceus | reverse complement strand
AAAGCCAGAATCGACATTGGCTCAATTTTTGGGTGGTTACCAATCACATCCTAAGGCACTTTTGAAATTGGAGCAACTGAACCTGAATATGTCATGTTGTGCCTAACAACAATATTGCACTCATACGTTTTTTCAGCATATGGTTGATCATTTTCAGCATCGAATAGGAAGTATGCTAATATTGTTCAAAGTGAGTAGTTACATTGACCAAAATATTATTAGTTTTCTCAATTAAACTATATTGAGTTTGATTTTTTTGGTTAATTTCACTTAGCCAACTTATCTCACTTCCCCACCCACCTAGCCACCCAAAACAAATTAACACCGTCAATTCTGCAAAGTGCTTAGTCCGGTTTATTTATTGACTTAGACAGGTTGATCCGCTTTTGACGCGCACTCAATTTGGGTAAACCCGTACCAGGAGTTAGCGGGCCGGACCGATAATCTTTGCGAGGATTCTTATAATATCTTTAGACGGCCTTGATCAAAACTTATGGGCCTACCTTTTGGGTAATGTGGGTTAAATATTTGTTTGGCCCATAACAATGTTTATTTGAGTGTCTGCTTCATTGCTCCGAAAATTAATAATTTTTTATTTCATCTAATTTGGAAAGATGGATAGAGAAATAGGAAGTCTAGTTTGGTTGAACAGTAACACCTAGTAATTTACTCCTTTCTATGCGTTATTTATCAAGGGGAAGATTAAGGATTTTTTTTTTTTATTGAAGTAGCTCTGCGGACTCCATTTGAAATCACTTGTCTTCACTCAGTTTCCTTATTTGAAATCACTTGTCTTCGCTCATCAGTTTCCCTTGATACCTCTATTTTTTCGTCCGACCTTTGTATTAGGGAGAATTGGATCCACAACGGATCTGGACCCTCTCCACTGTCAAAAACTAGTCGGTATATCACTCACCAATACCTCCATGAATTGCACTCGTTCCTAATTTACATTAAAAAATAAATTACAACCATCCACCTTGTAAATCAACAGTTATGATACAAGTAGTGATCTCCCCACTACTTTTGGCATTTGAATCCAATCCACAACATCCTATTTAGTACCAAATTATATTAGGGAAAGAAACTCCTTTATAGAAAGAAGAAGGAGAATTGGAATCACAACATCCTATTAGGTACGGAAAATTAGAAGCTTAGAGCTTATTCATGTTCAAGTATTGACAAAATGTCCCCCATGATTAATCACAAACACAATGAAAGAAGCTGCTGAGACTAACTATATTTATTCATTAAGTTCCAACAGCTATTACATAAAGCTAATTTACAAATAAATACCCTGCATAATTCCAAATAAGTGCACTTTCACTATATCCTTATTCAATCTTCAATGTCATAGTAATGCTTAATCGCAGCGCCACATAGCACAGCCAGTGTCAGAGCTTGAGCATGAATCCTGAAACCCAAGAACATAATAAATAAATAAATCCATAAAAATTAGAAGCTCGACTGAAATTATTTCTACATCCAAATAGCTCTCAAACAACCCAACACCTTGCATGAATCAAGCGAACGCTGGGTTTCATAGCGCTTCTCTTGGCGTTGTAAGCTAAAGAAGCTCCCACTGCAGAAGCCCACATTGTTCCTGAAACAAGAAAAAAACTCTCAGGGATTCGAAAAACTTGTATTTTTATTGCAAAAAAAAAAAAAAGAAGAAGAAGAAGAAGGAATTTGAGTGTAATTATGAATTTGCTTACCAATGCTTGTGAGCTTGTGCTGAGAGACCCATGATTGCAGAGAATCCATTTTGTTCTGAAGGCAAAAGGATAGATGAGAAAGAGAGAATGAGTTTTTGGTGTGATGAGGAAATGCGTTAGGCTATAGATATATATATAGCCATAAGTTTCCCATGGTTTTAGTGTATAAAGTTACAAACCAGCGACTAAGATACTAGAAAAAACTAGCAGCACGTTGGGGTTCTGTTGTTTTCCAACGTGCTACTTTCCTAGAATCAGAGGCCCGCAGGAATAATAATAATAATAATAAAAGAGAGGATGATCCACTATTGGATCAGGTCTGATTTAGTCAAAGGAAATATTACAGATTACTGTTTGTTCCGCTGCTGGGATTTTAAATATTTGGTTGAAGGAAGTCATATTGCAAAAAGTATGATATGAAGACTTCATTTTTCGGTCCAACATGAAAATCATGAACATGGTACATCCAAAGATTCTTAGATAACGAATCCTCTCCATCATCGAAAAAATAGTAGAGTGATCATTAATTTTATTGTAAGTGTCGATTTGCCTACTAGGGTGGTTGTTGATTCATTCTAAATATAGCAATCATCGTACCCGCACGTCGCTACCCCACCTCCCCACTTCAAAAAAATAAAATAAGATAAAATAAAAATAAATAAATAAATTACGGTTACGTTTGGGAAACTAGATTTGAATTTGAGACGTAGATTTCAAATCAAAGGATTTGAAATTTACAATTTGAAATCCATAGAATTTGTAAATCACTTGTTTGGATACTTTTGTTTAATGAGAGGATTTCAGATCTTAATTCAAGTCTATTTTTCATAATGTCCCTATGTATAATGTGAGGGTTCTTTTCTTGCTAAATGGCTCCTCCAAACTAGAATTAACCCTAAAGAGTAAATACTAATTACAGTTTAGAAATGTACAAATGAAGAAAACAATATATATATATATATATATATATATATATATATATATATATATATATATATATATATATATATATATATATATATATATATATATATATATATATATATATATATATATATAAAGAACGACAAGGAAAAAAGAAGGAATAACCCAATCATGATTTGCAAATTTAGTTTAAAACTAACATAGGGATCAAATTGCAATAACCGTTATATATCGAGGGACTTGTTGACAACTTCAATAATTTGAGGGACTTTGGTCAAACAATCAAAGATTTAAAGGATCAATATCTAAAACATTTTTGAACTCAATACTCTTTGTTATTGTTGTTCATGTATTTCACCAGATCTTATTACTTTGAACAAAACCAACACTTTTATATCAATCGTTGCTGTTAAACCCTTAATTAACTAAAAATGTCAAATTTGGGCCTTAAATGGAATTGAATTTACAATAGGGAGCAAGGAGAAAATGTAAATCTTGATCTTCGAGCTCCTTTCTTCCTCGTCTGCCATGGCTGCCTTTTTCAAACTCTGCAACAACCGAACTTGATAGGTTTAGAATTGAGAGAGACTCAAAGGGAGGATAAGAGGGTTGTTGACGACGAGGAGGCCGCCTCGAGCGGAGCGGCGGCGAGGCGGCGTTCAGTGAGTTGTGGCGGAACTAGGGTTATGCGAGAGGGAGACTAAAAGATGATTTTGGGAGACGAAATCTAATATCGCGACCGTAATTTGAGCGAAAGGATTTGCCAAATCACGTGGGTTAGGCGAAGATTTGAAATCTCGCTTATTGGGCATTAAAATCAACCCCTTCAAAATCAACCGATTTAAAATTCGAGCCCAAAATTCTACCCAAACATGGGATTTGGATTTGAGCTACCCTTGATTTCAAATCCAGGGTCTAAATCCATGTTTCCAAACAGACCCTACATTCATTCATCTTACATTCAAAGACGGGTCACAACTATTCATAAATAAACCAACGGTTGTAATGTAATAGTGATCTCTCTACTTCTTTTTAGTCGTGGAAAGGATCCGATCTCTAAACTATGTATCACCACAAGAGATGTCTTCATCCCTAAACGCATCTTATAAAGTAGAAATAAAGCCTATATCAAATTTATCAAAAGGACCAATTCATTTTTATCTTTATGGTACATGTAGAGACGTAAGCAAACTCACAAGGGAGGAAATTGATGGAGAACTTAGATATCTGAATTGATAATAAAGGTGCAAGTTAACTGTGCACAGAAGCCAAATAACGAATCATAATGCTTCTTAAATCTGAAGGTTCATGTAGTATTATTGCCCTGAATAAAGCTACAGATTATTTTATGGAGATAAAAAAACTCCTTTAGAAAAATGCATTGTTCATGGATATTCTTTAACTGATCTCAAAACTCCAATACAGGCAACATTCATGAAATTACCAAATCTGTAAGAGAACCAAAAGAAAATAGGAAGAAAAAAAGAAGAAGAAAAAGCTTGTCAAATCAAGACAAAATCATTAGGATCAAGACCAAATAACCCAAGCATCAAGCATCTAGACGTACCTAGACGCTATTTTCAACCGTACGTAAGTTTTTTGCCTTTTCACTCTTCGTCTTTTCAAAATTTTCTTTCCAAGCTTTCCATGCTATTCTTACCTCATTCAACTCCTCCTCTGGGATGCTTGTGTACTTATCCAAGTTGTCTACCCATTCTTTCCAAGGGGATTTGGATGGATCTAAGAACTTTGAGAGCTGAGGCAAAATCACAGAAGAGTAGAACTTATCAACTTCCTTCTGGATTTCTTCAGATTCTACAATTCTTTTCATTTCGGGGCGAGTCATATTTCCAGGACGAGTTCTGATCGCAAAGCTGTTGCCCTTGAGAAGTAGAACTTCGGATGGAGCTAGAGGTAGAACAATGCGAGAAAACTTGGCAACGGATAACTCTAGTATATCTCGTGGTAGCAATCCTCGTTTCACTGCAACTGCAGTTCCGACCATTTTCCGAATCTGTGTGGAGAAAAAAGATACATAACAGAACAAGCAATTATTAAAAGGAATCCATATATGCAGGAATAAAAACAATAATAAAACTGATGTATGCAATAACAACAATACCAATGCGTTTTATCTCAAATTTGAGGTCATCTACATGAATCATATTCTTCAATTCAGTAACAACAATACCAATGCTTTTTATCTCAAATTTGAGGTCATCTACATGAATCATATTCTTCAATCATATTCTTCAATTCAGTTCAGTTCTATTAAGGGTCATCTCCTTCATTAAGTTAATGGTTATCATATCCTTCTTAATTGCTTCCACTCAAGTTCTCTTACGGCTACCTCTAGTCCTTTTTTGCCTCATAATCTATAATTTTATCACTTCTCCTGTCTGGTGCCTTTAGTGGCCTTTGTTGTGCAAGACCAAACTATCTCAAGCAATTCTCTTATTTTATCCTCAATGATACTTATTACATGACCAAAAGTGCTGCACGATGGTACCTAATATATGGCCATTCTGTGAGCTCGAGATTTCTCGACAATCCATAATAGTGCCAGCAATCAGACATCCCTTTTATTATTGCAGGGAAACTGAAAGGCCAAACCCCTTATATTTCTTCGAACAGTAATGTTAATTGCACTATAAATCTTATATGAATTTGATATTGCAAGACACAAACATCTTTTAAAATAGAGACCATGGATTTTCTTTGTAATTTACCAGGGAGGACCCCACAATGCTAATGCCTTTAAAATAGTATTATAGTAGTACGAAATTTATTCTACAGTTAGCATTACTCTGACATGGATACTCATGTAACATCCTACAGACTGAAGTCATATACAATCTTGACCAGCGGGCTTAGTCAATTAGAAAACTCCAAAAACTAATATGTCATGACAATTGACAAGCATTCTCCGTTTAGACTACTATGTTCTAGGACCTGCCTCCTATAACTGAATATGTTACAAGGTAAGCATATTGTTGCAAGTTATTATCTTATAATAAAAATGCACACAATTAGAAAATTACAGATAATTATTCTAATCATACAAAACAAAAGGTAAGATACAAGTGAAATGCTTACTTGGTGAAGCATGAAGGATTCCCCACAAATCGAGACTTCAATATAATTGAATCCTGATAACTTCTCAAGCTTCCCACAAGAACATTCAAAGATTTTTCTGAAGTGGGATCCACTTAGTCTATCCATTTCGTCAGGTTCATGAAGCCATCTCGCTTTAACAACTACAGAATCTGAACTTCTCGAAACATCCTTTTGTTTTCCAGGAGAGGCATCTTCATGGAGATCAGATTCACCATTACACATGGAATTCAAATGTTCTTCACACTGATCTGTCGTATCCTCCTCATCGCTCCCTATGATCTCAGATGCCATTTTATCCTGATACAGTCTAGATCTTTTCATATTGTGACTCTTTCCAGGAGTCTGCTGCCTATATTTGGAACGAACAGTGTAGTTATGGAAAGCATGCTCTCCCTGCAGAGGGGGAAGGCGAAGGGAAGAAAAGAATAAATGACTATACTGGTTACAACATTAAAGATAAAAGTTTTGGTAATCACGAGTATGACCATGAAAACACGCATCCAAAAATTACTAGTCAACTTCAGCATTTGGATATTTTCTAGAGCTTTGATTCTGTACTATCTTCACAAGAATGAGCTACAATTACATAATTTATATTTAGACTAACCTAATACATAGTATGTATGTAAATGCTGCATTTTCATAAATGTGATAAAAGGATCTGCTTATAAGAAAAGTATTTCAGTAGGAAGGCGAATATCAGTATTGTTCCCTTTCTAGGTTATATATTGATATATCAGAAAAACATTCTAGTCATCAAAGTAAATAATAAGTATGCAGCAGAAAATGGATCACCTCAAAACTTTTCAATATGCTATGGAATTCTGATAGATGGCTATCGATTTCCAGAGAGCTGCAGTCACTTCTGATCCCAATAATCTTTGCAGGAAGGAGATATGAGTACATACGGATTGTGCATTCCCTTCTTGCATCAAAACTCCTGAGAAGAAATAAGAGAAAACAACAGAAAGTATCACTTAGCTTCTGGACGCCTTTTACATTTTCAAATCCTCCACAAACTGTATCATGTATAAATAGTCCAAAGAAAGCAATTTCTGCTTAAGCTTGAAAAATATCAGATTCACTATTTTAACATTACAGGTTTCTGAGTGGATAAGCTACATACAAGATAAGTTACCCACAGCACATAAAGCTGTCTTCTTTTAGTTAATAGAGCATGGAATGTAGAATACAAATGATTAAAGAAATGATGGATGTAGGTTAAGTAGGAGGTTTTTCATCAAGATTCATGACTACCAGACAACCATGATCACAAGATCGCTACAACTATCAGGTATCAAATAATTAGCAAAATTATTTGCACGATCTTTTATGTATATCGTGGTCACAAAGCATAATACTCGTGACAGATAAGTACTCTGGTAGTTTTTATTTCAAAGAGAATAAATAATTGGATTTACAGTCGTACATAAATATGGCTCACCCTTGGGAAGGTAAAATGCTGAAGACTTTGACATTCTTAGGCAAATTCGTGTTAACATAACTTGCAAGTGCAATACCGTTAGGATCTTCGTTCCATGCATGTTCAGGTATCTCCATCTTTAATGAAATCATAGTTGCCAAGGAATGGACCTAAAATGTACCAAAGATGAGAACTTATAGAACCACAGAAGCCTCATTCAAACTGTTTATAATATAAATACATGTTGAAGAGAAGAGTACTCTACACTCATATTAAAAAGATGCAGACAATTACTTAAGAATGATAAGACATGTTGCTAAAAATCATTTAAGTTTCAGATGTTTACTTGAGCTCCCCACAATTTTACGTATACTCTCTGCAAGAGGGTCTTAGTTGTGCCTCACAAATGCACTCCACCATTCAAATTTTATAAAACATATTAAAAGGGGGAAGTTAGATGCCTTAGTTATAATAGGCTGTAGCATGGGTATTTCTATCATCAGGTCATATCCAACAGACACAGAATAAACACCCCACATCTTCCAAACTCTTTAAACAGGTGTCAAGTAATGGTCTCCTTATATCATGTTATGAAGTAAATTTAATTTCCATTACCTTTTGGACGCTCCTCAAAAAATTCTAAGGAACTTTTTGATGCTGTTAATAACACTTATTTTACACTTCTTGCTCAATGATATATGAATTTCCTTCACATGTTAAAACCAAGAGTTTAACATATTTAACAGGAATACAAAACAAAAATAAGGACTTCTATACAAGAATGATACATTTTCAAATGTCTAGAAAATGAGAAAGACAGAGAGTTAAGGCCTTTTCAAATTCAAAGTCCTAAATTATGTAAGTGAACATTATGCCTTTTATTGTTATAGAATTTAGAAATGTGAGTTTGCATGTCTATGCTATATGTGCATTATATTTTCCAGAGGAATGATTGTGTGTTTATGTACTTTCTCCTTAGACACATTTGCATACAGTTCTGACATTTCTGCATACTGTTTCCTATTTTAACTAATTCTCATGTGGCCATGTCCTTGTAAAGCTCCAGTATAAATTGTTCTACCCTAAGTTTATTGAAATATATCTTACACAATTGCATTATGGTCTGAAGTTACAGACTTACACAGGAAGAATTATTAACAAAGAACACAGTTCTGATTGATTATAAGTTTGTAATTATAGCTTGAAGTGACTTGGCGGTTTAAAATTTTTGTTACACGGGAGTAACCGGAACCCTGAAATGAATAGTTTACTGTAAAGAGTCCGGTATAGAAGTATAATAGTTTCAGCCTTTCATGTACCATAACACTTGGTGGCTATTATTATTTTCTGAAGGTTAAAATGAGAAACAACATTATCAGTTATCTTTGTAAATGAAATTTAATATTTTATTTTGCAAAGGAAAATAAATTCAAGTTATATATTGGGGAGTATTACTTAATTCTTTAAGTGGAGTTTGGTCAAAGTAGATCTGTATAAGAATAAATACATGGAATCAACATTGCAAAAAATCAAATCGAAAATTTGGACATGTATTTTGAAATAACATTGACTATATATACTCAGTGTAATAGATGCAGATACAAACCGTGTCTTCAGGAGGATGAATGTATACAAATGTATTCTCTTCTGAAATTACCAGAAATGGTGAAGTATTTGATATAAATGAGATTTGTAAGCAAGAGTTGGTCTGTAGGAACCTTTGCCAGGGGCAATATAACTTCGCCGGTACAGAGAATAACCACCGGTATGATAATAAAAAAACAAAAAACAAGCTGACAAAGTTGTCCTAAGAAGCTTTGATTTTCTGACGCGATTAATTTTTTTAGTGAAATGATAGAGAGATGAGGGAAAAAACACGTAAGAAACAATTATAGTAGAAAACAGGTGATGGCCTTAACAATTAGGAAACTATCAGATAGGGTCAGGAATCAATATGAATGAGAGCCTTACTCCTTTGTCAGTTCGGCTACTTCTGACCCATCCAATTTTATGCAAGTTTCCATAATTACTATCATGAATCCCTCCAGCTTTGTAGATGGCGTGTTCCAATTCTCCTTCAATAGCTACATGTCAAGATTTGAAAGCTCTGTCAAAAGCCCTTTCGCGCTAAGCTGGTGAAATCCATGAAACCATCAATACTTTAATAAACAAAGACACTTAGCAAGAAAAAGAAGACCTTCGTCATCAATAATTCAATAAACTAAAATATCAAGCAATTACACAAAAAGGACCTTCACATATAGTATGTAACAGTATTATAAACAGTGCAACTTAAGAAGCAAACGAGCTTGAGTACCAACAGACAAGATGCAAGAGAAGAAAGATGTGATTTTGTACGAATATTGTTCCAGAGAAATTGACAGCCACAATAACCTAACATGAAAACAAACCAATGGCCAACATGATGTATTCTGCAGCTGTAGCTTGCAAATTATCCAAACAAGCAACATGTGTTAATCTCCTATCCCGCTAAATTCAGATGTAATGTGCAATACTTGCAACTGACACCTATTAAAAAAAAGGAAGATCTGACTTCTGAGACCTAAATCCACGTAAGACAGAACTACTTTCACACCTCGATTATTTTCCTTTTTTGCACAGTAAATTTTAGCCATGATACCGCAAAAAACACATGATTCAATGAATTAAGCAGATTGGACCCAGAGTAAGACCACAACATACACCAAGAAGGAAGCCGAAGAGATCTTAAAGCACAGAAGAATATCCTTACGTGCAAAAGCATCCGTATTTGGGTAAGCTATGACGTAACACAGCAGGGATGTCAAAGTAGGTGCAACCCATCTTGCTGCAACTTGTCTTAATCTCTTTGGTTATCTCTAGCTCATGTGTGCAAGATATGAAATAGTGATGGTTGCATGCGTTCATGGTCACTCCATAACCCCATTATCATTTTGCAACAAGTTATACTTCACCGAAAGCAGCAAAAGCTTAAGGTAATTTGGCTTCATGTGCTTCTGTAGTTCAAGAGATAAATTAAAGACTATGGAAACATCAGGCGTTAAGCAGCAAGCCCACACACTCAACAAGGTGCAATGGTCACCATGCCCAAAAGAACAATGAATACATGTTTGAACTTTGTCTTGACTAATGTCAACTTATCTATTAGCTTCCTTGGATACCGTGAAACTTTTACATTATATTTAAACCCACTGTATTTTTATTTCTAGTTCCAAACTAATCTTTAGGTAGATGATGTATACTTATCAACTATAGAAGATATAAAGATATTTCAACTCAACCCCCTTTCCCTCCAACCAAATCCTATGATTGCAGATTTCGCACCAAAGCCGTAACCCACTACTGCATTCTGCATACCTCAACAGCACATAACGAAGGTCAAATCCTATGATTTTAAATTTGTGAATGCTAGCCATTTATTAGCTTTGCTTTGTAGTAACAATTAAGTTAGGTCGTATTGTCATTAGATAAAAATTTCAAATTAAAAGATCATGGAAAATAAAACTCTAATGAAGTGCACAGAACAGGAAATGATTGTTATATACACGGGACCAAAACTAACACCTTTGACATAAAGAAATTATAAAATACCATGATTAAATTCAAAAATAAATTCGCCATCCATCGGAAACCTAGATAAAGATTTCGAGCGTTCTTACTTGATAAAGAATCCTCGTGTGGCTGCTTCTGAAGCCCTAAAAAAATTCAAAAATAAGAAATCTACATCAAAAATCAAAAGAGGGGAATAACGAAGTAAAGAGAATTAAAGAGCGAAAAATTACCTTTGTAATCAGTACCGACGTATCCAACACGCATCACGACCTTTTTCTTGCGGAAGGATTCCCATCTCGTCTGCGAGCTCTCTTCACGATCGTTAGGGCTCGGCGACGAGCAGAAAACCCTAACATTTCTAGGGTTTTGGAGGAGGAGATGAAGTGAGCGAGATTTGGGGAGAGGGGAGATGAAGAGAGAGCTAGGGTTTTTGAGGGTGAGTGAAGAGAACGGGAGGCGAAGTGAAGAGGAGGCCGCCATTACTGAGAGGAGTTGGCTTCGAAGGGGTTTAAGGAGATAAATGGATGAGCACATTGAGAAGGGAATTTTGATGTCCCCTGTGAACTTATCAAATATTTCCCTGTACAATTTCAATATTTAGCAATGCAAAATGCATAGTGTAAAAGGGCAAAAAGGAAATATTGAAATGCAAAATTCTCCAAAAATAGTTACATGTTTTGCAAGCTTTGTGGATTTCAAGGCATAGAAGTAAATATATGCCTTCACAAATCTAAGAAGGTTGAAATGGTGGTTTTTATAGTAGGTGGGGTTGTACAATTTAATGAAAAGTAGAGACATATTTCTATCTCTTGGACATCATTTTTGCATATGATAATTTGATATCTTTTCGTTATTGGTTTCAACTTGTGTTAACGCTTGCTTTTCATTGTTCGCCATAAATCTCTTGTACTTCTCCTGTTATTGCATTACTGTCGTCCTTATCGTTGTATTTGTTGTTTCTTGTAGCCCTTTCGACCTTTTTACACTAATACGGATATAATCGTATTCTTTGCATACTCTCCCCCTCTTCTCCCTCCTCCTTTCCTCCTCTCCTTACTTTACTCTCCTTACTGGGCTCTTTTTTCCTTTCATATCCCGCGTACAATGCGGGGATCTCATGTGAAAATAATTCTTTCTCTCCCTCCTTTCATTAGTCATCACTTATTCTCTTGGTCAATCTGCATCATCACAATGTTTGTGGCACTCCTGATCTTTTTGTTTATTCTTAAAAAGGTTAAATCTTAGTACACATCAACTTTTAAAATTGAACTTTACTGAGTGTACAAATAAATTTAGTGATTGACGGCAAAAAAAAAAGCACTTACAATAAACCTGGAGGATGAATGTAAAAACACTTAAATTTTGGGGGTGCATAACGAAAAAACTCACTCTCTCACAACGCCCGCGCGGGCGTCGAGAATTCCCGCCATTTTCTCCTCATCCCCCTAAATACTCGCAAACTATCAACGGATAATAATAATAATAATAATAATCAAAACCCTAACCAGCTTCTCAACAATGGAGCTCCGCCAGAATCGAACGAGAATCTCCAAAAGAATTCCCCTTTCAAATCTCACCAACGCTCAATCCCTCTCTTCTTCTTCCTCCTCTGCCCTAACCCTCAAGCCCAAGCCCAAACCCTCGGATCCGAGATCAGCTCTCTCTTCGAGCTCCAAGCTCGCCTATGTCTCCGACTCTAGATCCAGCTGCAGCATTTCATCAAGAGGACTCAAAAACCCTAGCCACCGGAGAATCCCCAATTCCGATCGTCCCGTTAAAGAGAAATCGTCTGATTTGGGTAATTTCTTCTGCTTGAATTTTAGGGTTTCTTGCGATGAACAAGTTAGGGTTGGAGATATTTTGTGGACAACTTCTGATCTCAGCTTTTTATGCTAGGGTTTTGGTAAAGTTTTTGAATCTTTGAGGATCTATGATCTTCTCACATAGTTTTTATTGAATGGGCTAACCAAATGTTTGTGATTCTCTGAGCCATTTCGACTTCCTTGTAGAAATGATTATTAGTTTATTATTGCCTGACTAGTGATACTCATTGATGACAAGATTTTGAGTTGAATATGCTTATGATTATCTAGTGTAGTGAATCTCGACATGATTTTCTTGGTGCATCTTAAAACGAAGATAATATTGGATTAGATTAAATTCGTGATGACCCTCTTTACCCTTAACTCACAATTGGGTGAATGTTTAATTTGTACATTAAACGGGAGGATTTGCCGATTTCTGACCATGTTTGCAGACATGTGATTAGCACCTCGTTTTTTTCAAGCACTTTTGAGTGTACTGGTTGCTTGATTCATTGAAGTCGGATTTAAGGAAAAGAGCAATCCCATTAGCTCTGTACCTGGCTATTTTTCTTTTTAGTTTTACCTTATACTACTTAAATAGCTCCTCCTCTTTACAATCCACCTATCAATTTGGACAAATCCAAGCATTCTGTAGTTTTTTAATGAAACCTGTATTGGATACGGTACTGAGAATACCTCTAAGCTCTCTGGTTTTCTCTTCAAGATGCAGGTGCTATCAATTCGGACAAATCCAAGAATTCTGTTGTTTATGCAAGAAAGAATACTGAGGGAAGTCGGGATAAGGGAAAGGTTTCTGCAGCATCAGGGGCATTCGGCCGTCCCCCAAGAGAAAGGATCAGAACTACTGGGTATGTCCTGTATTTGCTTTTTATTGTCTTAGATGAGTAGCAAAACATGCACAAGCGAAAGGCTGGAATGCTGTGGCTTGTTTATGAATGTTGGTAACTTCAAGTGCCATTTTGGTATCCAATGCTCCTTTTACATAACAGTGGTTAATGTTGGAATAAATCCGCAGCGGTCTGATCAAGTGTACCAAAATATTAAAACACAAAACTAGAAAATAGAGAACAAATACAAACACACAAGATTTACGTGGTTCGATCAAATTGATCTACGTCCACGGCGAGAGAGGAGTTTCACTATATTCAAACTCTCAAACTACACATACAATGAGCAGCATACAAAATGAACTCTGTTCGCGGTGAAAGTCAGGATGATTGTCATTGCTTGAATTTGTTAAACCTTTATGGAATTACAAACGAATTCAAAAAATAAAACTAAGTCTTTTTATAAGACCCGATTACAATAAAAATCGAATAAAAATTACAACTTTCTTTCACCAAAACAAACGCGGGATCCGTTTATCGAATCCTCGCTTGCGTGGGTATCTTTGCCTGTGCCGGGGACTTCTTTTCCGTCCGTGGACCGCCGCGTGATCCGATCCGATGTGAGATCTACACGGTAAAGGGGATTATTTCACGAAGAAAATAATAGCCCAAGCGAATGAGATCGACCAAGCGAAATCAAAGCTCTTCTCGGGATCAAAAACGAAGTTTTGATCCGGAGGAAACGCGTGTAGATCTGAGATCCGATCTCTTTGAGGGGATTATCTCACGAAGAAGGATAATAGCCCTGGGGATTATCTCACGAAGGAGAATAATAGCCCTATGGAGTTCGCCGAGATCTGGATCTGGTGTCGAAGAAGAATGGTCGTCGCTCCCGTGTTTAGATCTGAGATGAGAAGGCAATTTGGCAGAGCTTCGGCTTCTCAAAAATTTTCAGATCTCTGCAAATGAGACCCCCGCCTCTTATTTATAGGATTTTAAAGCGGGTAGCAGGTCAAAACTATGCAAAAAAGCCCGCCTAGACACCTTGAGGTGTCTCGGCTGGCCGAGATGCCTTATGGCTTTTCTCACTCTTTTGTTCGGGTCCGGGGGTTGATTCGCTTAATTATGACCCGGTTTTGTGAGTTCGGTTTGATTTAGCGCTTCACCGTTGGATTTATTCCATTGTTCACACGCGATTCACCGCTTTATTGGTTTAGACGTTTTCGTCGACTCGGCTTATTGACTTGGACGCTTTGCCAATTCGCTTCGTACGTTTCGTCAGCTCACTTATCTGACTTGGACGTTTTGCTTTATGCGTTCGCGTCGCGGTCACTCGTCGTCACGTCACCAACGGTTCATTGTTACGTCGTCGGATGGCTCATTAATCGTTAACTCATCATCACAAACTATGTTCAGGGAGGTATAGGCAATTTTTGACGCCTATAGATACCTTCTCTAAAGTGTTTCGGTCTCGCTCTTTTATAGAAGAAGCCGAAATACTTTAGATATGATAGGCCCCAACCTTCAGTCGGCATAACAGGACCTGAAAATGGCTTCGGATCTTGACTTCTCCAATTCTTTCGGACTATCCAGTGCTTTGTAGGATGACTAAAAGTGTCACGGTACTGCATTTATTGTCTGACCGCTGTCGAAGTCTTGACCCGAGGCTGGTGAATGAATTTTTTACCTTAGCTTGTGTCGGTGAGTTATCGTCGAACTGACCATCCAATTCTAACCACAGTGGGAGGAGATTGAAGGTTCGTCCTTTAATCGGTGAACTCTCTACTGTGATGCTTGTTGTAGGACTGACCACAGCAGGAGGAATTTCCTTGTGACGCGTTGACCGGCGTCAACACAGTTTATACTCATACGTTCACTGGAGTTTCGGGAATTAGTTTATCCTCATATACCCGTTCGGAGGTGGTCGAGTTATCCTTAAAACATAAAATATTTTTCAGGAACTTCTCGCCAAAAATAGGAAATAGTTTATACTCATATACCTTTTTGGAGTAATTACGAGGCTCGCATAATTCGAACCGGATGAATTTTGACCCTTAATGGGTGATAGCCCTGTTGAATAAATATCCGGGGCCCTGGCTGGTGATGACCTTATCAGTGAAGGAGGTAGTACTTAATCATCATATCCGAGAAACTGGAGCTTCACGGAATAAAAGCTGCTGAAGTTGAGGAGGAAGCTGCGAAAATATCGAACTGCAGCGAGGAGTCCTTCAAGGTTGAATTGCAAAATGAGCTCCAACGACGATGAGTCGTCCAACAACCCATCTTTTACCGTGAACCTGATGTTTGGATAACTGCAATCTCCTCATTGAAACACTTGACCCTTCATCAGTTGAATTATGATTTCTCATTTCATTTTGAAATAAGCAATCACAATACCTATAGGATTTTTGGCAAACCCTCAGCCATCAACGGATTTGATGAGCCTTTACCGACACCGCTTGAATCGGGCTAGCGTATGGATTACCTATACCCGCTCAAGACGCGGACGTTGTGCTAAAAGAATGAAACTCTTTTAGGCTTAATGCTATGATGTTGAATACATAGACTTGGTCATCTTTACGCAAGAGACTAACCTACGACGCTGCAGCAAAGGCCGACTTTAGGGTTATCGCCAACCCCTCAACGGATTTGATTAGCCTTTACCGACACCGCTTGAATCGGGCTAGCATGCGGATTATCTGAACCCGTTCCGCACGTGACGTTGTGCTAAAAGAATGAAACTCTTTTAGACTTAATACTATGATGCCGAATACGTAGACTTTGTCATCTTTTACGGACAAGAGACTAACCGGCTGCATGTATTAGACGCAGGTTTATCCCTACTTAGGCTTCGGGATAAAATTCCCCAGACTTGGCTTCTAGTGTCTTCTTCAATTGGATAAAAGACTAAACCGGCAACGCGTATTAGGCGTTGGCTTATCCCTATTTAGACTTCGGGATAAAATTTCCCAAGATAATATTTGGTGTCTTTTTTAATCGGAGAAAAGACTAAACCAGAAAAGATGTGAAACTATGATTCCGGCCTACACCTTCAGTCGGCATGGCCAGGAAAAGGGAGCTGGAGAGGAAGAATTTTTTATCCTATCTCTAGCGAAAAGGAGGTGAAACTAAGAGCAGGATCTTTGCTCCGAGAATCGGAAAGATTCAGGTGACCTTCAGTCGGCTTAACCTGATCTGGAAATTCTAATTCCGGCGTATACCTTCAGTCGGCGTGACCTAAAAAGGGATGAGACCAAGAGTGGGATCTCCATCCCGAGAATTAGAAAGACTCGGATAACCCTAACTATCGGAAGGTTTGGTTACCTAATCTAATGGCAGACTTCTCATTTATGGTTTTGGTCCTAAGGGTTTGACCAAATGGGAGTTTTGAGACGATCCTAGTTGTAGGAAGGTTTGATCGCTTGATTTGTGAGTGGACCTCTCGTTCATGAAAGAAATCGAGAGAGGAATTTGGCTTTGGTCCTAACTATAGGAAGGTTTGACCAAATCAACAGTGAGAGTGGGAGTGTAAATCACAGTGGGGGTGTTGATTTGTACAAGTCACTCAGTGGGGGGTTGGTGAAGTTGATCCCGGCGATTGTTCCAACGAGGGTTGAAGAAGATATGACACGCTTCATCTTTGGGAACATGACCCGCTTTCGTCCGGAGTCATCGAGCCGACTTCAGGTAATCCTTAAGAATATTATGTATAATATTCTCCAAGAACTTCCTATCCTCTCATATCCACCCCCAGCTTTTTGCGAAACTGGGTCCAATGAGGAGTGCACTGTATCTAGCCACATAGTCGGGTTATCCTTAAGAATAATATGTATACTATTCTCCAGAAACTTCCCGACAAAATAGGAGATAGTTTAGACTCATATACCTTTTTGGAATAAGGGAGGAACAACTTAACCTCTTATACTCATCGGAGGAAAGGGAGCAGTTTATACTCGTATACCTGTCGGAGTGTTTGTCATTCTTGTTTGGCCTATTTTGGCGTTATGACGCCGGCGTCAACCAAGGCTTGGATGTTATTCTTCAGAGCAATACAAGCCTTGGTGGGGTGATGGACCCTCCTGTGGTACGCATAGTATTTTGGATCCGAAGTATTGCTAGCTTCCTCCTGATTCATGATAGGTGGCAGCTTGATTTTGTTGTTAGCAAGGAGATATTTGAAGATGGCTGGAACTTCGTCATCATCGAAAGAATACTCCTCCTGGAATCTCAACTTAGGAGTCCTTTGTTGCCCCCAAGGTTGCTGTTGATGAATGCCATCAGCAGTTGCAGGCGCTTTAGCCATCGGTTGGCATCTTTCGGCCTTTTTCCTTTTGAGAAAGCGTCCAGCTTGCTCCCTGCGCTCTTTCAGCTCTTTTCAGATCTTGGGTGATGCAACCCCCAGGACTTTCAAGATATTGATGGAAAGATTATTGTGGCACGTCCGTAGAATGAATTTCTTTGTGACAGGGTCCCTGTAGTTCATAGCCTTGTTGCGGAAGCGTTTAACAAAGCTGTCAACAGACTCCCCATCCTTCTGCTTCTCGTCCAAAAGGGTTCCGATCGACACTTCAATGTCGTCGTCAAAGAAATTATTGAGGAACGAGCTTTCCATGTCGTCCCAACTATTGATGCTTCCTGGCTTGAGACGGCGGTACCAATCGAAGGCAGCTCCTCGAAGAGTGCCAACGAATGACCGAACTATCAAGGGCTCGTTACCGGAAATAACCCCTAAGTGAGACTTGAAATAGACCAAATGCTGGGTGGGGGACCCCTTTCCGTCGAACGGTGTGAAGTTAATCAAATTAAATTTTGACGGATATGGGATCGACTCCCACTCTTTTGGGTACGGACGTGGCATCCCAGTCTTCTTCACCTCTTGAGCGGAAATCAAGGCGTTGACCTTATCCTCCAGCTCTTTCATCATCTCATCCTCGCTTGCATTTTCCTTCAGACGATTTTGAGGAAGAACAACGGGACCACCCCCAGAGTTTTGGCTATTTGCGTTGCGATCTTCGTCCCTGTCTGAGTCGCTTTCCTCTTGGTCGGCGTTATGACGACCACTTGACTCACCCTGACGATTCGTCAGTGCTTGGATTTGCTGGTCATGCATTTCTCTCATCTGCTGCATGGCCATCTCCATTTCAAACTTGAAGTTCTCTTTAAATGCGGCTGAAGTCTGAATTATTTGGGTCACCGGTCGAGTGATCACTTAACGCCCCGAAGCTTGTCCCGTGCTAGACATTGTATCGTCAGAGGCGATTGCAGAGCAAGTATCCGAAAGTTCATCACTCGAGGATAGTCCTTCATGGATCTCCGGGTATTTCCTATGTCCGACGGCTTCTAGTTGGAGCTGAGGCATCCGTTGAGCTATCCCTGAATTAATTTTTCTTCCAGGATAAAAGTCGGGATTAGAGACTTTTGAAGTAATTGCCGACTTTTCTTTGCCAACCATGTTGATGGTGACTTCAAGGAATTCATCATCCTGGAGGGAGGATTTTTTCTGGTGGAAAGTTTTTGGCTTGGGCTTTGACGCTTCACCAGTAAGTTTCTCGAACATCGAGACCTTTTGTGAAACGGTCCTGGGGCAACTACATTTTGACGACATCTTGTCGATAGGTCTCCGTATGGAGAGTGAGAGCCGGTTTCTTGAACACTCTCCTTTGGGATTTCTTCACACCCGGCGATGGTGCAGCTCATTGGAGCAATCCATCGCTTGTTGGTGCGGTACCCCAAGTATAACGTTGTCTTTTGACGGACACGTCTTCTTTTGGAGATGAAGAACCTGGTTGACATTCTCGGGCTTATTTGTTGTCGCCTTTGAACGATCCAAGGTCGCATCAGGAGTCGCTCGTTTAAGACCTCCTTTTTGCGGGCTTAGAGTCTTAACGGGCTCCTGGGCCTCGACATAAACCCCTAGTCTAGAGGCGACTGGAATTCTCTTATGCTCGGTGCACGAACACGTACATTGAGGTGTCTTGGTTTGTTTGGATGCGATAGGACACCTTTGGGTAGTGATCGGTTTGACGGGAGTGCATACGCGACCCCCAATCTCGGGGCCGAGGCGGCTTGGACTGCGTCGGCGTCGAAGGAGGGTTCGGCTATATTGTACTCTAATCTTTGCATCGTCTTGGACTTTGGCACTCAAACTTGACGGGATTTTTGTGGTTTTTTGGCTACTTTCCTCTTGTTCAAGTCTTGTGTCTTCCTTGCAAGAGTGTGAGCTTGAGCGGCACGTGCACGGCGCTTCTGAGTACGCTCCTTCAGGGTCGTACGAGTCCTCTTGATGAGAACCCATTCGTCGGCCGATGGCTTGGAGGAATTGCAAGCAATTTGAGGCGGCCGACGCTTCTTGGACTCCAAGTATGCATAGTAGCGGAGTCCATCCACCTGTTCCAATGCCTTTGCAAGTTGACGAGCTTGGCGTTGGCGTCGCCTTTGACGTGCCCTCTTCGTCGAAGTCGACACATTGTTATCTGAACCCCCGGCTTGCTGGATTGTCGAAATAAAGTCGCGAGGGGAGATCTCGGCAACGGTTGACTGAGGGTTGTCTTCTTGCGCCCTCCTCCATGAAAAGGCCTTCTTTGGAGGCAAGATCTCAATCCGCGGCTGCGGCACAACGATCTCAGATCTGAGATCGTTGGCTCCTACTGTGGTCGTCAGCTTATTCGCGGTGAAAGTCGGGATGATTGTCATTGCTTGAATTTGTTAAACTTTTATGGAATTACAAACGAATTCAAAAAATAAAACTAAGTCTTTTTATAAGACCCGATTACAATGAAAATCGAATAAAAATTACAACTTTCTTTCACCAAAACAAACGCGGGATCCGTTTATCGAATCCTCGCTTGCGTGGGTGTCTTTGCTTGTGCCGGGGACTTCTTTTCCGTCCGTGGACCGCCGCGTGATCCGATCCGATGTGAGATCTACACGGTAAAGGGGATTATTTCACGAAGGAAATAATAGCCCAAGCGAATGAGATCGACCAAGCGAAATCAAAGCTCTTCTCGGGATCAAAAACGAAGTTTTGATTCGGAGGAAACGCGTGTAGATCTGAGATCCGATCTCTTTGAGGGGATTATCTCACGAAGGAGGATAATAGTCCTGGGGATTATCTCACGAAGGAGAATAATAGCCCTATGGAGTTCGCCGAGATTTGGATCTGGTGTCGAAGAAGAATGGTCGTCGCTCCCGTGTTTAGATCTGAGATGAGATGGCAATTTGGCAGAGCTTCGGCTTCTCAAAAATTTTCAGATCCCTACAAATGAGACCCCCACCTCTTATTTATAGGATTTTAAAGCGGGTAGTGGGTCGAAACTATGCAAAAAAGCCCGCCTAGACACCCTAAGGTGTCTCGGCCAGCCGAGACACTAAGGCCGAGACACCTGGCCGAGACACCTGGCCGAGACGCCTTATGGCTTTTCTCGCTCTTTTGTTCGGGTCCGGGGGTTGATTCGCTTAATTATGACCCAGTTTTGTGAGTTCGGTCTAATTTGGCGCTTCACCGTTGGATTTATTCCATTGTTCGCACGCGATTCACCGCTTTATTGGTTTAGACGTTTTCGTCGACTCGGCTTATTGACTTGGACGCTTTGCCAATTTGCTTCGTGCGTTTCGTCGGTTCACTTATCTGACTTGGACGTTTTGCTTTATGCGTTCGCGTCACGGTCACTCGTCGTCATGTCACCAACGGTTCATTGCTACGTCATCGGATGGCTCGTTAATCGTTAACTCATCATCACAAACTATGTTCAGGGACGTATAGGCAATTTTCGACGCCTACAAACTCAAGAGTTCGTAATCACTCAGAGCTCAAAATAAATTGTAAACACTCTGAGCTCGAGAGAGAGAGTTTTAGGGGCTTCACAAATCTCAGCTAAAGATAGTGTGTGAGCGACTTCACAAAATGTCACTGTCATCTCTAATTTCTCTTCAGCTCAAAACCAGAGAACCCAGCCACAATGTTTGAAGAAATTTTCTCAAACGTCTCTTTCGGTGGCTCATCAAACGTCTCTTTCAAAAATTTCCCTTTGTCAACAATTTTCCACTTGTCAACACTTTTGGCTGAGTTTGTTTTCAACCAAAATGGGCCCCACATGTTTGGATTCAAGCCAAAAAGTCAACAGTTAATGCTGTAATTGGTGCTTCTGATTAATATTTTATCCTTTGAAGTGGTTTGTTCTATTTATTAAAGATCAATACGCCTTGGTTTGCCACTATTTGTTGTCACTGGCTTGTACTCAGACTTCATAGGACTTGGATGCTAACATGTTCAATTCAAAGTTTGAGTAGATAGTTTTAACTGAATTACAATTCTCTACTGAAACCAGTTTTTCTTTTAATGTTTCACATTCAGTAGCTAGTTATTCCGGTGATGCCATTGATGTTTCTAATATTACATCACGTGAGTCTATAGGTCCTGTCTATTTGGATATAAAAGGCTCATTAAAAAAGTTTAGATGATAGAGAAATATTTTTGAATTAAAGAAATACTCTGATAGATTTCCATGCGCTAACCTAAGATGACCTTTCTTTCATAGGGTAAATTCCAAGCTGGAAGTAAAGATGTTTCTATAGTTAGTACATCTTCAATCCCATATAAGAAAAGCAAGAAGGTATTTTCCTATTCAACTTTCACTTTTTCAATTTTGATGAGTACATTACTTACCGTTAAGTACCATCTTAGTCTAACCTTTGACTGTTTATTTTAAACATTCCATGGGAGATTACTTTTTTAGAAAATCCCAAGGAAGATTATTAAAGAGCAGAAATATGCATCATTTATCATTTCAGGCTTGGCTCACATTCATTCTTGCTTTCTTTCTTATTTTTGTTATTCTTCTGCTTCTCCTTCTTTCAAGAAATTAAGTTCAGTACTATAGTATAGGCCATATCTTCAAGATTTGAACCTTGAATATTTAGTTTCTCTGATATCCTCTTCTGCACTCATAACTTTTTGTTAACATTGCGATAAAATATTTGTTAACATTTACTTAACAATCCTTTAGTATTAGGAATAAGCTTGTATGGGCTTGCATTGCTTTCTAGCTTGGTATTATCCATTTGCTATCCTGAATTATTCCACTAATCAGTATAATGATATCCACACCAGTCTGATCAGAAAAAATGATCCTGAATTTATTAGTCCCTAGGGAAAAGCATGATATTTTTATATACATAGATCCTTTTTTCCTGAGGAAAGTCATATATTTTAATCTTGTAGTTGCAAAATGACTATTCAAGGAATATGATAGGGAATCCATTTTATTGAGTTGTCAGTTTGGGTATTTGGTGCTGGTAATTTTTATTTGATTGTAGAAACTCAAAACAGAAATCTGGTGACACAATTATTTCTGGGTAGATTTGAGTAGAGGGTGCAAAAATACTATGGTAACTCATAATACAGATGGATAATCATTATATAATTTTTTTCATCATCTCCTGTTTATCATCTTTTCTGTTTTAATCTTTATCTTGCTTTCTTCTATTGGAAATATTTATCTTGCTTCCTATATCTCTAACGCATTATTGCATCCTCCCAACTGGTTGATTTTGCATGAACATTCCACAGATACAGCAAAACATAATGCTGGATGATGAGGTCCTTCCACAATCCTCAATGTCTCAAGATTATATCGAGAGGCAAAGAGCATACTTTGCTGAAATAGATGCATACGATCTTGCTGAGGAGGTTGTCTCTGAGAGCGAATTGGAATAGGAAGCAGATAAGAGTCCTCTATTTTCTGAAGATATGTGCAGATTAACTACAGGTAAATCATGTATTCTTATACATTATACGCAAGGAACTGGGATTTTGGCAAGAGATCCAGTTTCTAAAGTAAATTTCATTCGCTGTAGCTCTCACACAAATTTGTGGTGGCATTTTTCACTGAGAACTTAATATTACTGTTTCATTGAATATGGAACCTGAATGTAACAAAGACCTGAACATCTTCTCCTCTGCTAGAAAAATGTAAATTTCTCGCTCTTCCTGCTATCAGCCGACTATCATTATGGCTTTTGCAGGGACAAGATGCTCACTAACTTCATTAATTAATTCAAGGAATTAGATTCAAAATATACACAAAGAGAGCGAGGGTGGAGAGAGAAGTACAATAGAGGGATTTTATGTCTCCCCATCTATTTAGGTTATATGGTATTTTGTTTAAATACGATGCAAAAGGTCATAAAATGATCTTACACCTGTCAGATTTTATAACTGGCAAAGGAATTGTTTGCTTATACTTGTACATAGCATCTGTTTACCAAATTCTGTCATTACTTTGGACTTTGGAGTTATAAAATTAATAATTGATCACATTCTCATGACCTCACATCCCTTAACCTCTCAATCCCTTGGTGGACAAGCAAGATGCTCCTATTTATTTTTATATGTTCACAATTGCATCCCTCAACGAATAAAAGCACTTTGAGTTTCAGCCTATATTGGGCCTTGTGTCCTCTAGTTGGCTGTCTTTTTAGAAAAATTCTGATTACAAACAAGTCTCTAACAGAACTATACCCACATGTCAAAGGTGGGAAGATTTATGAATCCCTTTTTTGCAATTTTGTGGGGGAGCCTATTGGAAGGTAGGTGGTAAAAGCTCTCCTCAATTGCTACCTTTTTCGTGAGTAAAGATCCAATTGCTAGCTGCACCTCACTTAGTGTTGATAGGAACATAAACTTTTTTTTTAATAGAAAGTAGGGAATTTATTCATTCATGAAATCATGTCTTACAACCTCAGCCAATAGCAATGACATTTCATCTACCCATATCTTATTACAAGAGTGTAACATAGATGCTAAAAAATGCGCAACCTGATTCCCCTCCCTCTTTACAAAAGAAAATAGACACTCTCTAAAAATAGATGAAGTGGTCACAATGTCATCTAGTAAATTAGAAAGCATGTGGAAAGGCATATTTCTTCGGGTTAGCATTCTCACTAATTGCTCGGAGTCCGACTCTATCACCACTCTTTGATAACCCCCTGCAATGCAAGAAGTATCTCATACTTAATTGCCACTAATTCTGCCATCAATGCTGAGCATGCAAGGTGCTGACAAAAAGTCCGATAGGAACATAAACTTGTAGTCTAAGTTTGATCTCAAGGATGTAGCTTCAAGAGAAATTCTTTCTTTATTTGGACCCTTAGGTGCTTGTTCTAAAGTCTGTTTCCTTCTTTTCGGTAATTTCTACCGTTCTGTCAAGCGCTAATTAAGACTGTCTGGCTTTGTATTGGTTTGATTTGCATCTTCCGTAAACTCTTGACCTCTATTTCAACTAATTGCCAGAGGAGAGCATGTAGTCTATCAATTGGTTTGGAAGACAAGGAACATGTAATTAATAGAAATATTCTTATGTTATAAATATCAAGTGAAGTAAGTAAATTTAGATATCCAAATATCCAAAATGGGATAAGTTCATTAATCCAAATTAACTAATTCCTTAAACTTAGGGCCTGTTTGGTTGATAGGAAGTATTAGAAGTAAGAAGTAAATCAAATCTATTACTTCTGAAATTATGAAGTAGGAAATAGTGGAAGTACTACTTTTTTTGTTTGTTTCGTAAATTTTTGAAAGTAGAGAAAATAATATTTCTTCCACTTCAATAACTTTTTGTTTGGTAGCAATTATAAATATTATTAGGAAGAGAGAAAAATGATCTTTCGGGATTTTATTTGGAGTATCATGAGAATATCCATATAATAACAAAAATAATTTTATTCCTAAATTGACTCGATTTCATCTACTTCCGAGCCATGAGGGGAGAAAAAAATTTAAGAAGTCGAGATGATCGTAAATGGCGTCGAACTTAAGGAAGTCTTAGGAAGTAAGCTTTTCAGATAAACAAACTTATTTTACTTTTCAGAAGTAGCAGAAATTGCGCCTATTTCATTTACTTCACCTACTTCATAACTATTTCCATGCAAACAAACAGGCCCTTAGCTGGTGTCATTTGATTGCATTGAAGTGTTAAAAAAGTATAGATTTGTTTTAAAAGCGAAAAAAAAAAACCAAACTCTTAGTAGGCTACTACTCCTCAAGTCCAAGTAGCTGACCGGCCATTGTAATCAAGTACCAACTGACTCGTGCCGGTCCGCCATATTTCATTCTTCACGTTTACTTACTCTGTTAGAGTCAAAAAGGACGAAGGTGGGCGATTGATATAGCCATATGATTGGAACTGCATTGATGCTGCACTCGAGGCTCTTAAGTCTTCCTACATTATTTAGCAACTTGGAATTGATTGGGACATGAGTTTGTACTCGAGGCTGTTAAGTCTTCCTACATTATTTAGCAACTTGGAATTGATGGGGACATGAGTTTGTAGGATGTGGAATCTCTTTAAATTTTATCACCCACAATAGAGGACATTCTCGAAATGGCTAAATTATCAAATTGGCATTTTATTTTTTCTTGATTCACTTTACCACTTTGGTATTTTTTGTTATTCTATCATTATTTTGGTATTTTTTTTTCTTGGTCCGATAGTCAAATAGGCCCAAAAGTTGGCCGCTAGCCAAAGAAACCCCCGAATTGATGACTTGAAGTGTATTAAAGGATAATTATTTTGGTAATTAGAGTTAACTGAAGCACGTGCTTCTCTATCTCTTCCCTCAAATTAGGGAAGAAATTAGGTTAGGGTAAGGACCTAAATCAAAGTTCACCTTTTTAAATTTCATCTTCATCATCTCCAAATTTCTTAATATTCATCATGCCCTCTTCAAGTTCAGGCTCAATTTCAAAGAGAGGTGGATTGAAACAAGGGCGGACCCACGTATACCAAACTGGTGTCATGTGACACCAGTTTGGTATAGGATCCCAGGGATCTGCCCCCAAATCCCCCAAAACTCTGTCCCCGTAAAAAACCTCTCCCGATTCCTTGCAGTAAAAAAAAAAACATGTTGGCTCTGCCCTAGCATCTTTTCCGCTTCGAATTCAATAAGATTCGCCAGTTGCTGCCTCGTCGGAGGCCCACCGGTGCTCCTCCCACCTCTAACCCCCTCCTCCTCTAGTCCTCCTCAGCTCCACCCTCCTCTGCCAATTCTCCTCCTCCGCCGATTCCGAAAGTCCATGACCTCGTCTTCCTCCTCTGCCCTTGAAGAACCATCGGCCTCGCTCCCTTTCCTTCTCCGGCATCTTGCGGCTCGTAAAGTAAGTTGTTTATGTTTCTTTTTAATATTTATAATTTTGTGTTAGAATTTAGGTTTTTTTAAAGAGTTTTAACATTGAAATTATTTGATTTTCGTACAAATTCGGCTTTCTCCTCATTGTCAATTGCGATTCTAATTGAAAGATTTTGGTTGGATTTTATCAAGGGAACAAATTTTGTTAATACTTTAAACAATTTTGGGTTTATGTTTGAATTAGTAGCAAATAATAAAGTTTAGATTCTCTAATAAAGAAGCAAACTTACATATTGTCAAGAATCAAGTAAATCCATAGTACACATAATCTGTAGAGTCAAGATCAAACTAATGTTTTTGTGCTTGTTTTACCTAGTTAATAATTTTATTTATTTATTGATTTATTTATTTATTATCAGCTACTTGTGACATGCTGTACTGTTATTTTAAAAAAAGCGGCCCCTGGCCTTAGTCCTTCATCATGTCAATCTATACAAAAGTCATCACATACTCAAGAGAATATACATAGTGGCGTTGGTGGTTCTATTTCTAACATTAATCCTCGAAACTCCCCTACGAGAGTTGACTTGATTGCTTAGTGACATATGAGAAAGATGTATTTGATTGTGTGACTAATCATGTGGTCATGTGCTTTTTTAAAAATACGAAAACTCGTCGGAGGTCATCGTAAGTTTTTTAATTATTAATTATATAGTGACACCACTTTCTAGAAATCCTGGATCCACCACTGGATTGAATCAAAGAAATTGTGGTGGGTTCAAAATGCCCTCTTTCTTTTTCTTTTTTCCACCATCATTTCTTTGATTCAATCTCTCTTTGAAATTGAGCTTGAACATAAAGAGAGCATACTGAATATTCAAGAAATGGAGATGAAGGTGAAATTGAAAAGGTGGAACTTCGATTTAAACCCTAACCCTAATCTAATTTCTTTCCTAATTTTGAGTAAAAGAGAGAAGAGCACGTGCTTCTCATGTGTTTTAATTACCCTTAATTACCAAACTAATTACCCTTTAATACACTCCATGTCAGCAATTTGTGGGTTTGTATGGCCGGCAACCAACTTTTGGGCCTATTTGACAATCAGGCCAAGAAAAAAAAATCAAAATGATGCAGGGGTAACAAAAAATACCAAAGTGATAAAGTGAATCAAGAAAAAAATACCAATCTAATATATTAGCCTTTCCAAAATCATATATAATTTTCCTTTTATTTCTAAAGCGGTTACAATTCACTTTAAATATGTTTGTAACCATGTTCTTTGTGAACCACACTCATTCCTATTTATAACATACAATAAATTATAATTGCTTCCTGAATGATATATAGATGATTATAATTGAAAACGTGAACTCTTTAATAGAGAAAATATTATTTTATATGGATACTTTGGCCCTCAGGATAATCTAAAAATGGACCTATGCCTTTATAGAAGTATGTGGAAAGCTTAATTATTAGAATTTTTTTGAAGGAAATTAATTATTAGAGTTTAGATTGAGCATTTGGAAAGTAAAAGATTTTTTTAATAACTCAGTCCGAAATTGAACTCAAGACCGTAGGAGTCATATTGGAACCTCCTGACCATTCAGGTCACTTGGGGTGGGTGTAAATTAAAAGTCTGGACATTAGATTTGCGAATTAGTAGCACTTACTTCATAATTAAGAAAAAGCAGGAGCGCACCTTAACCACTATCACTAGCTAAGTGTATCCTTATGCTAATCCTAACGGAATCTTGTTTAATGCAATGAAAGTTTTGGTGGAAAAGATACACGCGGTCTTGTCATAACGAAGCATGTCATGCGGATAATTGAAATGATTATGATAACGCGGGATTCAGAAGTCTCTTTTTCCCATTAGACCTTAGTGAGAGATTTCAAACGTCTTCTCTAACCACTATATACATAAAGCAATTGAAGGAATATTGTAATTTTGCATTCTTATCATAATAATACTACAATGTTCAACAAAACTCTATGCTTTTGTTCTTGGACTCAGATTCTCTTTAACCACTTAATTTTCACAAGCCTTGGAGTTATGTCCCCACAATATGTAATCTAAATTATTTCAAAAAATGGTATATATACAACCACTTTTTTTTGTGGAGAACTGTTGTTCCTTGATTTTCACGTGATACATATAAAAACATAGTGTGAGTCTATCTTACACAACTTATAGTTATTTACATGTAATGAACCTTCAAGAATATTACCATCTTCAGCTAATACTACAAGGTCTGAAGAAGACATAGATTATGTAAACAAGAGAAAGTACTTAGTGGACTTTGTCTATTTATTGTATTACTTGTGTTTCAAAGGGATATTAATCCTTAGATAAATGCATAGATAATTTCAATAGTCTAAGGTATATATTTCTTTGATGCGCGGTCAGTGTTATGATTCAGATGAATATTTTTATCACTTAAACAAGGTGATGGGTGGGGTCCACTATATTCCTAGTAAAATAATGATAGGTCCCAGCTGTATTTTAATCGAATCATGAACTGGGAAGGGTATTTTCTGTTACACAGGATCATTGTTGAGCTGGAATCAAGGATGGCGAACTTTGACTTTAGTAGGAGATTTGTACTGCTGGCTGGTTGCCACTTTGTTTCTTTAACTTTCAGACTTTGACCCGTTGGCTCTACTACCTCTAAAATCCATTATCAATTGAGCCTAGAGCTTGTTACACTTTGGCTATAAATTGATGCAATAATGCACTAGCATTGCTCACCTCAAACCTCTATATCTCTTTCTTTCATTTCCCTTTGTTATCTATAGCAATGGCTAGGGTCTCATCTTCTCCAGTTTTCTTCTTCTTCCTAATATTGTTCTCTGCGTCGATAGCTTCAGCCCAGTTGTCATCGAACTTCTATGCTACATCTTGCCCTAAAGCTCTTTCGACTATCAACTCTGCGGTGACCGCGGCTGTGTCTAAAGAGCGCCGCATGGGTGCATCGCTTGTTAGAATGCATTTCCATGATTGCTTCGTCAATGCAAGTCTCCTTTCTCCTACTTCTCTTATTAAAGGATTAATTAAGATTTGTTTGATCATATAATTAGGTAATGGTATAAGCTTTGCTGTTGGTCATAATTTAAATTGTAGCAGATACTACTGTTTTCCTCTGCAAAATGGAAAAAGTTCGTCTTTGGGGTTCCATCGATTAGAATACTCTCTCACTTAATTAACTAGTTAAAATGAAATAGTATGATATCGTGGTGATAGAGTATTAAGTTTTTTCCACTCAAAATTTTAAATTCTAGTTTAACTCAAGAGATAACTAAATTTGTGAGATACTGAAACCTACCTCCTACATGTGTGCTACCTAGTTAGCTGTCACGATAAATGTTACATGCATGCACACGCGCATATTCTCTCGACTTGATATATTTTGGCATCCTCTAAGACATTCTTTTCTAAGAGTACTCAATCATGTTCCTCCTGATGACGTCAATGATCATCTCAAAGAAAAATAATGTTTGTTTACATTTTAAATAAAATTTATTCCTGGTAAGTTAAGCAACATGCATGACGGTGAAACTTTGCCCAAACAACCATCGAAGAACTTTAGTTTAAAAAAAAAAAAAAAGTTTCCCGTGTGACAATTTTGAAGCTTTATTGTTTTAGATAAGGACATTGGTCATCAAACCCCTTTAACCAAAAAAAATGAACTAATTTATTTTTATATTTTTATATCAACATATCTTCAAATCGTTTTTGCATCCAAAATTTCCAACTGAAAATAAATATTATATATATACAAGAGGTCTATAATATATCAAGGTACATTTACTAAAATGAGCCGCTACAAATATGAGTGTTGAGTCTCACATCTTCCAATGTAACTAGCAGGTTAGTCGTACAATAGTCTATCTCTTAATACCTCATTTAGGTATATGTATCCATTTTTAAAAACTAGCTAGGTATTGTGAAAACAATCATTTTTTAAATTAGGATATGCTCATATGAGACTATTTCTCTTTCTAAATTTAATTGCTAAATTTCAAGAACGATGTTTTATATAAACTTTGTTGGAACTGCTCACAGGGATGCGATGGCTCGGTCCTGCTCGACGACACTTCAAGCTTCACCGGAGAGAAAACTGCCGGCCCAAACCTCAACTCATTGAGAGGATTCGATGTCATCGACACAATCAAATCCAATGTCGAGGCAGTTTGCAAGCAGACCGTGTCCTGTGCTGATATCCTCGCCGTTGCTGCTCGTGATTCCGTTGTTGCGGTAAGAGACAACAAGATATTTTGCAAATTGGCCGATGTCATGCTAAGTCTTGATCAGCTGATTATAACCTGTTTTCAGTTGGGTGGGCCTTCATGGACCGTGCAATTAGGCAGAAGAGACTCCACCACCGCGAGCCTCAGCACTGCCAACTCCGACCTCCCCTCTCCGACCTCTGATCTAAGTACTCTCATCTCGGCGTTCTCCAAGAAAGGGCTCAGCACCACCGATATGGTCACCCTCTCCGGTAACTAATAATCAATTAATGCAATTTTGACATCGGTTAAAATATTTTTCATTGCATCAAAACTCAATTTCACTTTTCTATAACCCAACAAGTATTTTCCGCATATTAGAGTATATAATTATAACCCTCAAGTCTTATCATGACTTTGAAGTTCTGATGTAATAGCAAAGACTTTAAAATGATATTAGGAAATCGAAATTCAAATATGTGAGCATGTATTTAAAATAGATTTAAAAATATATTTTTCCAATAACTAATCCATATATTAAATTATATATAAGCCTCAACTCTTATTTCAACTTTTAATAAGAACTACCACCAGAGTATATATAACCCCGTAGTTTAATTTTGGTAAATAGACCCCGTTGGTGAAATCTTTTGGACTCTTTTACCAAATGAGGAGTCCATTTGTTAAAGCAAATTTCTTTTTCTAAGGGTAAAAGAGCCAAATAAAATAAAATAAAATAAAATAAAATAAAATAAAAATCATACGGATAATATAAGTTTGAAAGTGCTATACTACGTGGTTCCACGTGCAATTAGCCATATTATAAATCATCTTCGATCTCATCTTTAGGGCATGTTTGGCTAATACTTATTTTTTGAAACTTTATAAGTTACTTATTCTTATTATTTTGTTATAGGGCAAAGTAGTCTTTACCGTAAATAAATAAATTTTCTTATAAGTGCCAAAATATGAGTTGGGAAATCCCAACTTTTTTTTTCTCTTACTTATAAGTTAAAAATAAGTAAATAAGTAAATTTTACCAAACACAGTACTTTTGAATACTCATAAGTAAAAACTAACTTGTAAGTTAAAAATAAGTAGATTACCAAACATGCTCTATTAACTAACTTGTGGCTTGTATATCCCATCAGGAGCTCACACAATTGGTCAAGCGAGGTGCACAGTATTCCGAACCCGAATCTACAACGAGTCCAACATCGACCCAAACTTCGCAAAATCCCTGCAATCCAACTGCCCAAGCTCAGGAGGCGACAACAACTTGGCTCCTCTCGACCTCTCAACGCCGAACACTTTCGACAATTTCTACTACAAGAATTTAGTGAACAAAAAGGGACTATTGCACTCAGACCAACAACTGTTCAATGGAGGATCAACTAACTCGCAGGTTAATTCTTATACCTCGAATTCGGCTAAGTTCTTCACTGATTTTGCGGCGGCGATGATTAACATGGGGAATATTAGTCCTCTTACAGGGAGTAATGGAGAGATTAGGACTAATTGCAGGAAGACTAATTGATTGAGATAACTGTGTACGGATTTGTGAGTGCTGCTGTACTTTTTATTGAATGGATTGACAAAGTTGGTCCATAAGGAATAAGTTGATAAAGGTGGTTTTGCTGTTAGAATGTTTTGTTATTGATCATCACATCTTTGATCCATGCATGACTTTTGTTGTTCCGAATGCGGGGGAAGTTCACTGGAGCACACGGAATTGCTAGCTATTATTTATGGTTTGTGGTATGTTATTGACAGTGGGATTACGATTGATAGTTTGGAGTCTTATTACTTGAGAATTGTTCAGCTTTTTCGTTTGGGGATTTTTTACCGTCACCCTCTTGGTGATTTGCTTATGGAAGGATTTGAGCTATTTCGGATTTGTGATTCTCCATCATTTAAATATATATTGAGGTGTAGAACATGCACAAAAACATGCACAAGACAGTTTTTCAGGTTCAGTAGTCGACTACTAGGCATTGTAGTCGACTACACCGAAAGCGCATGTAAAGCAAGTTTTCTGCGGGAACCGAGTAGTCGACTAATATGAGTTGTAGTCGACTACACCGTAAACGCATTTAAAGGTGTATTTCTAAGAACCGAGTAGTCGACTAATATGAGTTGTAGTCGACTAATCTACAAGGCATTAGTCGACTAATATGAGTTGTAGTCGACTAATCAAGCGCATTCAAAACGGGTCTAATTAGGAATTGGTTTTAAACCCAATTCGCTTAGAGGTTATTAATAACCCCTAACCCGATTGTTAGGTAAGTTTCAAGCACGCTTTGGAGCGACCTTTGAGAGAGTTTTGTGCATCTTTGGAGAGGAGATCTTTGAGAGATTGAGAGGTTTGTTTTAGGTTTCTTTGTGAGAACTTGTAATCCTAATTTGTATTCTCTCTTTCTATTAGTGAAAATCCCCTCCTTACCCCGTGGACGTAGGCAAATTGTCAACCACGAAATCTCGTGGTCTTTACTCTTTTATTGTGTTTTTGCTATCGCTTGTGGTGGTTTCTCGACGGTTCACGGTCCGCTACCAACAATTGGTATCGAGCTATTGTTCAGATTGAAGTGGTGTAATTTCTAATTTGAGGGGTGTTCGGTGATTCCCGAGAGAAGCGGATTTACTAAGACAAACGAGGATGGCGCCAACCAAGAATCACCAAAGTGGGAAAATTCGAGATTGAAAAGTTCAATGGGAAGAACGATTTTTCTTATTGGAGGATGCGATGAAAAACTTTCTAATTTCGCAAAAATTGCACAAGATTTTGGATGGAAAGGAGAAGAAGAACAAGGATATGTCCGATGAGGATTGGGAGGAGTTGATCCGAAGCACGGGCCGATTATCCTATGCCTCGAGAGGGATGTAGCTTTGGTAGATGGAGAGGAAACGGCCATGCGTGGAAGAAGTTAGAGGGTACCTTCATGACGAAGAGTCTAACTAACCGGATCTACTTAAAATCCAAATTGTATACTTGCAAGATGGAGGAGGGCTCATCAATCCGGAACACATCAAGAAGTTTGATAGGATCATATCAGATTTGAAAGACATAGATGTTAAAGTAGGAGACGAGGATCAGCGCTTCTACTACTGCTCTCGCCAAGTCTTATGAGAACCTCGTGCAAACACCGAGGCTTGTGGGAGAAAATCAAGATGGATGAGACTAGAACGAACTTCTAGCTGACGATCTTCTAAGATCGCAACTAGTGACATGGCCACCGGCGTAACAGGAACAAGCGCAGGATTGTTTGCAAGAGGAAGGAGCAATGAGCGAGGAAAAGGCAAGGGAGGAAAGTCTAGATCTAAATCAAGACCTCTTGCGGGAAAAGGATGTTTCGCGCGTGAAGTCGGGCATTTCAAAGTCGACCGTCCAAATAAGAGAGTAGGTGGAAAGAAGAACAACAACAAGACCGAGAGGAGAGAGGGCAAGGAAGAAGCGAAGCTACGCTTCGAGGAAGGGAGCGATAAGGAATGCTATGTCGCCACCGTGGCGAGGAGATCTCCGAAGTGGATACTTGATTCTCGTTGCTCTTACCATATGTGTCCAAATAGGAAGTGGTTTACTACCACGAGGCATTGATGGGGAACTCGATTGATGGGGAATAACCATGCTTGTAAAGCAGTGGGGCTAGGTAATATCAAAATCAAGATGCATGATGGAGTGGTTCGAACCTTGACGGATGTGAGGCATGTTCCGACTTGCGGAAGAATCTTATCTCAGTTGGTGCTTTGGACTCCGTGGTTGCGGATTGTGACGGAAACGGAGTGAAGAAGGTTGTTCGTGGTTCCTTAGTAGTGATGAAGGGTGTTCGCCACGGTAATCTATATACTCTCGTGCACGACGCGACAGAGATGCGCCGTTGAACCGGCGAAGTGGTGGAGACCCATGTGAGCACACGGTTATGGCATAGGCGGCTTGGGCATATGTCGAGAAAGGTCTAGTTCTCGCTTGGTAAAGAGGGTCCGCCAAGAATCAAGGAACCCAAAGATGGATTTTTGCGAGGATTGTGTGTATGGAAAGTCACACGGTTCGGGCCGAGAAGCAAATCTAAGAGCAGAGGGATACTAGATTATGTGCACACGGACGCTTGGGGTCCGCCGCATAACTTCCAAGGGTGGTTCCGTGTATTATGTCTCGCTTATAGATGATTATTCTAGGTATGCTTGGATTTACTTTCTCAAGCACAAGAATGAGGTGTTCGAGACATTCAAGAAGTGGAGAACAATGGTTGAGAACAGACAGAAAGAA
>CM022702.1:94410977-94600190 GCA_012295165.1 Asparagus setaceus | reverse complement strand
AAAGCTAATATGGTTGAATACGCGACTCTGTGGAGGAGGACGACGGTCTCCTTCAAGGAAGCTATTGGGACAAGGATAGTGAGAGTTGGTTGGCTGCGATGGAGGAAGAGATGGAATCTCTTGGAAGAATCATACATGGGAGGTGGTCCCATTGCCGTAGGAAGAAAAGCTATTGGTTGTAAGTGGGTGTATAAAAGAAAGGAAGATCTTCAGAGCTCTATGGTGTAAGATACAAGGCGAGGCTAGTGGCTAAGGGTTTTGCACGTAAAGAGGGTGTGGATTACAATGAGATATTTTCTCCTATGGTGAAACACACTTCTATTCGGGTGCTATTGAGTATTGTTGCTCATGGTGATTTTGAGTCGATCAACTCGATGTTAAAACACCTTCTTGCACGGAGACTTGGATGAAGAGATCTACATGCATCAACCCGAGGGCTACAAGGTTGAGGAAAAGGAGAATCATGTGTGTCGCTTGAGGAAGTCACCGTGATGGATTAAAGCAATCTCCCGAAGGGTACAAGCGATTTGACTCCTTCATGTCAAGCATGGGTTTTCCGGCTTATCATGATTGTTGTGTTTACATCTGAAGCTTCACGGAGGTAATTTTATCTATCTTCTTTGTATGTGGATGACATGCTTATTGCTTCTAAGAGCGTGGTGGAGATAGATGTTCATGAGGAAATTTGAAAGTCAGAAAAATAAAGATTATCCCTTCCAATTGATTTTAAAGAAAGAATAAATACAACTCTGATGCAATCTCTCTTTGACTTATGTAAAAGAAATTACAAAACTCCTCGATCGGTTGCCCGATTTACAAAAGAAGGAAGGGTCAACGAGATCCTTCCTTTGTTTAAAATCGGTTCTTCACGGCGCATAGGAGCTTGATCCTTGTATCCCGTGGACGATCCGACCGCCTTGCTCGTGGAATTACGAGAAGAGAGACTTGCGAGGCAAGTCTTTAAAACTCTAATGAGTTTGATAACTCAAGGACGAAGTTTAATAACTCGCACGAAGTTTGAAAACCAAGCCAAACCGAAGAAGAAAAAGAGCTAGGGTTGACCACACCAAGCTCTCCTCACAACTAATCAATCCTCTCGATCTTTCTCTCTAGCCTCTAATCTCCCTTTGTTCCCAATCTCCTCTACCAAGATCTTTCTCCCCTTTTATAGGTATTTTAGGGTGTAACTGACCCTTAGAATGAGGATTCGTGGCCTCAATCGAGGAAAACGGTTTTGGAACCGCTTAAATCGTGGTTTACAGATAGGAAATGCGCAAGACTCGCTTTGTTTTAGATGACCTCGCTCGGGCGAGGGTTGAGATCTCGCTTGAACATGATCATGACGCCGCTGCCTTGGGCTTAGACGCTAACTCCGCTTGGAGCTTTGGACGCGGCCGAGAGCTCCGCTAGGGCTTGGGACGCTGAACGCCCGCATTTTAGAGCTTGGACGCTGGCCGAGCTCGCGCTTGGAGCTTTGGACGCGCCGAGCTTCCGCTTTGGAGCTTTGGACGCGGCCGAGCTCGCTTGGAGCTTGGACGCCGCTGAACGCCCGCATTTTAGAGCTTGGACGCTGGCCGAGAGCTCTGCGCTTGGAGCTTTGGGCCTTGGTGAGCTCTGCGCTTGGAGCTTTGGGCCTTGGTGAGCTCTGCGCTTGGAGCTTTGGACGCGGCCGAGCTTCCGCTTTGGAGCTTTGGACGCTGCCGAGCTCGCGCTTGGAGCTTTGGACGCTGCCGAGAGCTCCGCTAGGGCTTGGGACGCTGCTGAACGCCCGCGCTTTAGAGTTTGGACGCTGCCGAGAGCTCGCTTGGAGCTTTGGACGCTGGCCGAGCTTCCGCTTTGGAGCTTTGGACGCGGGCCGAGCTTCCGCTAGGGCTTGGGACGCGGCTGAACGCCTCCGCTTAGAGTTTGGACGCTGGCCGAGAGCTCCGCTGGAGCTTTGGACGCGGGCCGAGCTTCCGCTTTGGAGCTTTGGGCCTTGGTGAGCTCTGCGCTTGGAGCTTTGGACGCGCCGAGCTCTCGCTGGAGCTTTGGACGCGGCCGAGCTTCCGCTTTGGAGCTTTGGACACACCGAGCTATGCGTTTTGAGCTTGGACGCGGCTGAACGCTCCGCATTTTAGAGCTTGGACGCTGGCCGAGCTCGCTTGGAGCTTTGGACGCGCCGAGCTTCCGCGTTTTGGAGCTTTGGACGCGGCTGAGAGCTCCGCGTTTAGGGCTTGGGACGCGGCTGAACGCTCCGCGTTTTAGAGTTTGGACGCGGCTGAGAGCTCTGCGCTTGGAGCTTTGGACGCGGCTGAGAGCTCCGCGTTTAGGGCTTGGGACGCGGCTGAACGCTCCGCGTTTTAGAGTTTGGACGCGGCTGAGAGCTCTGCGCTTGGAGCTTTGGACGCTGGCCGAGCTTCCGCTTTGGAGCTTTGGACGCTGGGCCGAGCTTCCGCTAGGGCTTGGGACGCTGGCCGAACGCCTCCGCTTTAGAGTTTGGACGCTGGCCGAGCTCTCGCTTGGAGCTTTGGACGCGGGCCGAGCTTCCGCTTTGGAGCTTTGGACGCTGGCCGAACGCCCGCGCTTTAGAGTTTGGACGCGCCGAGCTCTCGCTTGGAGCTTTGGACGCGGCCGAGCTTCCGCTTTGGAGCTTTGGACACACCTGAGAGCTATGCGCTTGAGCTGGACGCTGAACGCCCGCATTTTAGAGCTTGACGCTGCTGAGAGCTCGCTTGGAGCTTTGGACGGGCCGAGCTTCCGCTTTGGAGCTTTGGACGCTGCCGAGAGCTCCGCTAGGGCTTGGGACGCTGGCCGAACGCCTCCGCTTTAGAGTTTGGACGCGCCGAGAGCTCAGGCTGAGCTTTGGACGCTGGCCGAGAGCTCCGCTAGGGCTTGGGACGCTGGCCGAACGCCCGCATTTTAGAGCTTGGACGCGGCCGAGCTCTCGCTTGGAGCTTTGGACGGGCCGAGCTTCCGCTTTGGAGCTTTGGACGCTGCCGAGAGCTCCGCTAGGGCTTGGGACGCTGGCCGAACGCCCGCGCTTTAGAGTTTGGACGGGCCGAGCTCAGGCTGGAGCTTTGGACGCTGGCCGAGCTTCCGCTTTGGAGCTTTGGGCCTTGGTGAGCGCTCAGCGTTTAGAGTTTGGACCTTGGTGAGCTCTGCGCTTGGAGCTTTGGACGGGCCGAGCTTCCGCTTTGGAGCTTTGGACGCTGGGCCGAGCTTCCGCTTTGGAGCTTTGGACGCGGGCCGAGCTTCCGCTTTGGAGCTTTGGACGGGCCGAGCTTCCGCTTTGGAGCTTTGGACGGGCCGAGCTTCCGCTTTGGAGCTTTGGACGCGGGCCGAGCTTCCGCTTTGGAGCTTTGGACGGGCCGAGCTTCCGCTTTGGAGCTTTGGACGCTGGGCCGAGCTTCCGCTTTGGAGCTTTGGACGCTGGGCCGAGCTTCCGCTTTGGAGCTTTGGGCCGGTGAGAGCTCAGCGTTTAGAGTTTGGACGCTGCCGAGAGCTCGCTTGGAGCTTTGGACGCTGGGCCGAGCTTCCGCTTTGGAGCTTTGGACGCGGGCCGAGCTTCCGCTTTGGAGCTTTGGGCCGGTGAGAGCTCAGCGTTTAGAGTTTGGACGCTGGCCGAGCTCTCGCTTGGAGCTTTGGACGCGGGCCGAGCTTCCGCTTTGGAGCTTTGGACGCGGGCCGAGCTTCCGCTTTGGAGCTTTGGACGCTGGCCGAGCTCTCGCTTGGAGCTTTGGACGGGCCGAGCTTCCGCTTTGGAGCTTTGGACAGGTGAGCCCAGCGTTTAGAGCTTGAGCGGCTAAGAGCTCCGTTTTAGAGCTTGGACCGCGATGCTAAACCTCTTGGTTGGATCTTATCTTTGTGTTTGTGATTCTACCTGTTTCCTCGAAGCCTTCAAGCGGTGACCGTTCAGCGATATCTCGATGAATCGTGGCTTATCGGTGATAAAATTTTGACCTCAGAACCCCTCCAAAGTTTTGAAAGTTTGCGGTTGGTAGGATGAGCTTTGGAATACTTTGGACTTCTCCTTTTGTTTGATTTTGAGGAGATGCGCTCTTCGTTTTATCATCGTTGAAGTTGCGTTACGCTTTTGTTTGAAGCTTGAAGCGAGGTAAAAATCCTCTTGAAATGTGGGGAATCCCCGCTTTGATTTTAAGCAGCGGTGATAAGGTCCGCGTTTGTTGCTTTCGAGCAGCGACGTTGAAGTCAAGCTAGCTTGAACTAGGGCCAGCAGTCGTTTAAATCTGGCAATTTGAAAATTTGAACCGACTTGGTTAAACGCGGAGATCTCGTTCGGTGGGATTCTTTGCCTAAAATCTCGTGGAGATTTGATAGGTGTGGCCTTATAAATAGACCCTAAGTCAAATCAAAAGTCTTCTTACAGACTTCTTGTTAAGGAAATCGTCTTCCTTATTTCTCGGCGATCTTTTCCGACCTCCGACCTTTTCACAAGCTTTTTCAACTTCTTCGGCGAGAATGTCTCCCAAGAGGTCAAGATCAAGTCAAGAAGACGCTCCGGGTTCTCGAGAGGCCGTGGCTGGGTCCATGGCGGTGCCTCATCCAGAAACCTACGGCCTCTCACACCCTTTGATCGGTGGTAAGTTTCGACTTTGGCCATAACTTGCCGTCAAGTTTTCTCTTCGTGAAACAGCGAAGCGATGGCGGCTTCAGCGTTTTGGAAATGGAGCGGGATCGATATCAGCGTTTTGGCAATAAGCGGAGTTGACACCAGCGTTTTGGCAATAAACGGAGTTGACACCAGCGTTTTGGCAATGAAGCGGGGATTGATTTTGGCAATTAAGCGCGGGATTGATACGGCGTTTTGTAACAGCGGAGTTGACACTCGCTTTGGCAATGGAACAGGGGTTGACACTGCGTTACGGCAATGAAAGCGGGCCTATGCTTCGCGTTTTGGCGTTGGCATCTGAGTTGGCCAGCGTTTTATACTTAAGCGGGGATAACCTAGCGTCTAGTTTTTACTTTATTACCCTCGCTTATTTTCCTCCGTAATAAGCGACTTTCATTCTCATAATGCGGTCGCTATTCAAGTGATGCTCTCACTTTTAACAGCCACTTTGGCCATGAAGGAGGTGATGATCCCGAGGTTAACTTCAGTCTGCGCCAAAGGCTTCCCATCGTTCAAGACAAAGATGAAGATCGACTAAAGTTTGTCACCGAGGCTAGTTCATCGAGTTAGGGCCATTGTCACGGATCTCAAAATAGAGACGCTGGACCGAAAGCCTCTCAAGAAGCCCGCCTTCCTCTTTGGAGACCCCGTGGAACTTGACGCCAAAATCTTTTATGACGGGGACTACAAAATGCTGCTAAAAGTTGGTGACCGACTCTTCCTTCCTAACATGGAGCGATGTACCCACTCTCTTATCCGCAGGTGCTTCTATCCCCTAAGATATGGATTGGGACCTTGTCAAGAATCAAGGTGGGTATCGCTGGGATGTTGACTCATCAAGGTGTGCGCTCGCGCCATCGACAAGTGACGCTTTAAGGCCGTGGTTGGTCACTCGAGAATATCCAATGGCCGAGGTGCCCACTCCTCGCCAAAGATTTTTGCTCGCAGATTTATAGTCAGAAGGGGAATTTCCGCCAAGACTTCGTGAGCCCCGTGATGGGTACACTAACCGACGGAATGTGGTGGACCCGCCTTGTGAACTTTGTCATGGACGAAGCACGTAGACTTATTGACTCTTTCGGTCCGGGTAATCCTGGTTGGCTATGCGATATGGCATCGCTCAGAACCCTTATAACCTTTTTGCTATGCTAGAGAAGTATAACCCGGAGACTTGTACATTCTTTACGCCCGTCGGAGAACTAGGTTTCGCTCTTCACGAGATGTACGAAGTCTCGGGCTTGCCTTTTGGGGAGCTGCCATATGAGGAGTTCATTCCTGAGTCAAGAGTTGGCCATCTTGAGAGCGGCCAATTCCGACATCTACGATACTTTTTGGGAGTTGATGTGCCACTTCCAAACTTGTGCCCAGCTAACAGGGTTACGTGGAGGCGGAGTCAAGCAGGCGTCTTGGGCTGACTATTTATTCAAAAATTTGCATAGCAAGGATACTGACGTTGTTCGCCTTTGTCGCGAGCCTCCCCGACGGTTAGAGATCTCATTGGGAATGCTTCCTCTCATTATACAAATGAAGCTCAAGAGGACATTTTCCGCCATTCACAGAGTTTGAGAGTTTTCATTACCAAACTTTGACTCCTATTTCCATGTTGCTTTGTTTGCCGGGCTTCTTAATGTTATGGCCGGTTTGGTGTGCTCCTGCCTATTGATTCCCTCTCTGCCGAGGTTGTTTACCCGCCAGCTTCTTTTAGCTCATGGAAGACCACTAACCTTTCTTCTCAAGCGATGACGGTCGCTTTGCTGAGCTTTGAGGGAATTATGTCATGATTTCACTCAGTCAAAGCAGCTTGGTACGGAGAGAAGAAGACTCGGAATTTCCTAACCCGCGAAAGTGCCTTTACCGTGATACCTATTTGGTAGCCCGGTTTGTTTTGCATTGCCTCTTTTGATGTCTCGCCGCTATTGGCTAATTCTTTTCGCTCCTTTTATACAACGGCTTGGTCGGCTAAATGGGCACATTGGTACATAGTCCCAACTCGACAGATTTTGCCGAGGGGAATAATTATCAAGTCTTTGTCGCTCTTTTCCGATTTTGGTGGAGTGGAAGAGCGACGCCAGATTTTCATGGATGTGGCACTGGTAATTTTACCTCATTGCCGAGGGTTCTCGTGGCTCATCACCATCGCCCGGTATTTAGTTCTCTTGGGTGACCGGTATCATTGAGCCTTACTTTCCTAGCCTGGCTTGCTCGACAATTCGGTATGACCAACTATATGTTGGGAACCCTAACCCCAAGTTGGCTATCGCTGGGAATTTATATGAAGGAGCTCGAGCTCGGTATAACCGGATGGCCGAGGCTCCAAGATTTGTGCTACCTTCTCCCACGGCCATACCGCTCTTGGGTTTTGCAACCGTATCGCGGAAGTTTCAAGCTCCCCGAATATGACGATACACTTCCCGCTTGAAGGATATTAGGAAGTGTACTAATCGAAAAGAAATTCGTAGGACGCTTTAGAGGATTTGACGAGTATTTAATTTGGCGAAAGCGTGAAGCACTCAAAGTTGGCTAAATTCAACGGATACCCCGGAGGTGGAAGTTCTTCGAGAGAGCAACAGGAAAAGGGTTTTCACCCGTAAGAAACGCTCAATATGAGAAGAGGGCTCACAACTAATAGCGACGAGGTCATCCTCTCGCCTGCAGTCAAGCTTATGCAAGGAGCTATCGATCCGCCGCATTGCATGAAGAAGAAGAGGGAAATCGCCGTCACACCGTTCCTTCACCCCGTATTTCCAATTATCCCGCATATGGTGGTTGATTTAAACTACACGTGATTCCACGGATATCTATGCGAGTCCGATATAAACCGATCGCGAGGGATACCGACGCGGCGCAAATGACTTTGTTATGGGCGGTCGTGGCTCCTTTGAAGTCTACAGGCCTCATATAATGAAACATTTGGGATACCTTAAGCGGTCATGTGACGCCGACTGTTTCCAACATTGCGCTGCAAGAGTTTCTCGCTTGAGGCGGACTTGCGTGCCTTCCGTGTGCTTTCACGTGTTAATGTAGAAGCGAGATAACCAAGTCTCTTATTAGCCAAGCCGAGAATATCTCAACAGGGAACCCTTCAAACGAGTTTGTCTGAAAAGAAGGCGCGGGTTGCCAACTTGCAAGAGCAGCATGATCAATCCCAACTTGAGTTGACTAAATCTGCCACTTCGCGGATCGCCATTCAGAGTCTATTGCCCAATTGAGGCCGAAGTTAACTCAAAAGGGCTCAACCGACTCGAACAAAAGCCACGAGGGACTTCGCCGCCGAGGTGCCGAGATTCTTGATAACCTTCGCCAAGAGGCTTAACGCCCGGAGGTTATGAAAAGGAGGTTGCGGCGACCAAACTCAATTCCGTGGTTGCGAAAGAGTGCGACCGAAAGCATGAACAAAAGCTTATGGAGCTTAAGTCACGGCTACGCTATTCACTTGATGGGCCCGTAATCTTTCTAGCATCAAATCAGATCACCTTTTATTTTGTTATTAAAAAATATGAAGTGAGACTCTTGTTTCTCCTTTTGCGACAATATTTGATTTATAATAATGAAAACAATTACAAATGCCGAGGTATAATGTTAACATAGCATAAATGATCGCTCAAGATTCAAATGAATGAAATCCATTCCAATAAATCAACCCCACTAAGCTGCTCAGCTTCTTTCTCCTAAGCTTAGTTAAAAAAGACAGGGATCTAACCGCCTTTACTGTAATATTTCTTGAGAAACTTCCCGCTAATTGGCATCATGAGAATGTCACCTTTCAAATCGATAAGTCGATAAGTCTGCTAGAATAGACAGTTTCGACTACTTAAAGGTCCTTCCCATTTGGGATTGAATTTCCTTTCGCCTTATGTGTCATGACCATAGGTCGGCGAATCGTTAAGACAAGATCGCCTCTCTTGAAGATCCTTCCCTTAACCTTCTTGTTGTAGGCTTTAGAACCGAAGCTTGGTATAGTTCGATTTGTTGTTGAGCTCAAGTCGCTTGTCGCCTAACATTTCTAGCTCCTCAGAGGCGAAGTTGATGTTGCTCTTCATCCGCCATTCCAGCCATGCAGAGCTAATTTTAGGGAAGGAATTTGAATCTCCAATGGTAGAACGGCTTCGATCCGCATACACCAAAGAAAAGGGAGTAGCTTTTGTTGGGTTCTCACCGCCGCGGCGATAAGCCCATAAACAATTGCCCAACTTCTCATCCCAATCACGCCGACTTTTAGAGACTAACTTTTAGAAGTTTCACAATGGTCTTGTTGAAAGCTTCCGCCAGACCATTGGTCGGGGATAATATGCCGCCGACGCAACACTTTGGATCCCGAACTTATTGCAAAATCTCGAATCCATAGCTAATGAATTGTGCACCGCTATCATGGACTATCCGCCAGGTACCAAAGCGATAGAGGACGGATGCTTAATGAACTTGATCACGCTTTGAAGTTTTAACTTTTAACTAACAGCCTACCATTTAGAAAAGTAATCGCCACGCTAAGATGAATCGATGTCCTTTGGACGCTATGAGAGATAGGCCCGACAATATCCATTCCCCACATTTCAAATGGCCACGAAGAAGATGTTGGGTGTAGATTTCCCGGTGCCTGATGGACGAAATCACCATGAATTTGGCACGCATGACATCGTTTAGCGTAATCCACGGCATCTTCAAACATCTTTGGCCAATAATAACCTATTCTCCGTAGGCGATCTCCCAACTTGCTCCCTGGTTGGTGGGCTCCACACATTCCGTCATGGGCCTCTTTTAAGGCATCTCTTGCCTCCTTTCGAAAGGCAGAGGAGTAGAATTCCGTCATGCGACTTACGATACAAAGTCTGCGAAGTTACATCATAATAGAAACGAAGGGCTTTCCGCTTAATGGCGGCCGCTTTGGGGTCATCCGGCAGGATTCCATACAGGACGTAATCTATATAAGGGAATCGCCAATCCCTTGGTTCGAGCCCAATGGAAGTTTCACAAACGGTCCCTTCTGTTGGTCCTTCTAGATCTCCTTTTGTGATGAGTTCAGGAAAGTACAACTCACGCCCTGCGACAAATATTATTGTCTCGGCTTTTGGAGGTAATGCTAGTGATGTGGCTAACGAGGCCAAGGCATCCGTGATATGCATTCCGCTCGTGGAATATACTCTATGAAAAGCCTTCAAACTTTCGCTAATTCTAGAACCGCCGAGTGATATGGGATTAAGTCTTCATTAAGACTTCATACTCTCCTCGAACCTGATTCACGATGAGCTGAGAATCACCATAAGCTTCGAGGTATTGAATGTTGATTTCTTCGGCCAGCTGCATTCCTAGTAATAAAGCGTGTTATATTCCGCTACGTTATTAGTGCATGGCTCAGCTAAGGAAAACCCCCTTGGGATCACAAGACTATTTGGGGAAACAAGTACAACCCCCACACCGGCTGCAATTCCTCCATCTCGATTCGCTCTAGAGGCTCCATCAAAGAATAACTTCCATACTTGAGTATCTCCTTGAGTCATGTAAGCTTCAGTGATTTCATCTCGTATACCTTCAGATAGTTTGAAGAGTCGGGACCGGATGTCTCGCTAAGAAATCCGCCATCTACCGTCCCTTTAATAGCCTTCGGGCATAAACTTCATATCATATTGTGAGAGAAGTATCGCCCATTTGGCTAAACGGGAATTCAAGAAGAGGGCTTAGTCATGAGCACTCTCGAGGATTTACTCGAAATGACATGTATTGTTTGCCCAACCAAATAATGTCGAAGCTCGATGGCAAACATCAAGGCTAAGCATTCCTTTTCCACTGGTCAGATTCGTGTTCGCCCCATCATGGTCCTACTGAGGTAATAAATTGCTTGTTCATGTCCTTGGTCATCGCTCGGCTAGTAAGGCTCCAAGTGAATGGTCCATGGCTCTCACATATAACAGAAGGGTTTTCCGATACCGGCCACGAGGACGGTGGTTGTGGATAGGTTTTGATTTCTTCAATGCCTTTTGGCAACCTTCATCCCATACTAACGAAACTCCTTTCTTCATTAATTTAGAAAAGGGTTGGCACCGCCCAAAGATTTGATATGAATCTTCTGGATATACGCTAACCTACCTTGCGTGCCTCGAGTTTTAATGGTCTTTGGTGGCTACATTTCCGATGGCGCGACCTTTTCAGATCGAAATTCCTTGGGATGTAACTATGAATCCCGTGAATTTACCATCGACACCCCTAGGAAGGATTTTGTGGGGTTCATCTTCGCTGATGTATTCTCATGATGTCGAACATGGTCTTCAAGTCCGATAAGTGATCTTCCTTCTTGCGACTTTTACCACAATGTCATCTACGTAACATTCGATCTTCTTACGTAGATGTTGATGAAAAATAGTATTCATTGCTCGCTGGTAAGTTGCTCCAGCCGTTTTCAACCCGAATGGCATTATGGTATATAGCGTAACACCCCCAACGGTGTTCTAAAGGTCAGATGCTTTATGCCTTCGTGATACATTTTGATTTGATTATATCCTCAAAACCGCCCATGAAAGACATTCTCTCATATCCGCATGTGTTATCAATCATGACATCGGTGATGGGAGTGGAAATTCATCTTTTCGGACATGCCGCTCAGATCACGAAAATCAATGCATATCCGATCTTTCCATTCTTCTTGGGTACAACAACGATATTGGCTACCCAATCCGGGTGTTGTTCCTCTCTGATGAAACCCGCATCAATGAGCTTTTGATTTCTACTACAATTGCCTCCATAACCTCCGGACGGAACCTGCGTTGCTGTTGCTTAACAGGTTTCGCGTTCGGGTCGATATTGAGGCGGTGCATGGCTACCTCAAGATCAAGACCGGCATGTCTTCATAATTCCATGCTAAGACGCCAACATACTCTGACGAGGGACACTAGTTCTTCTTTCTCATTTTGCACAAGCTTTTGCTTACTTAAGATTGGTTTGGGATTGGTCTCATCCCCATATTTATTTGGATCACCTTATCTTCGTGGCTCTCGCTGTTCAAGCACATATCCCATAGAACATCAAGACGTTTAATCCAAGGGTCACTATCTGTCTGAATCCAGTTGTCATCTGCCATCACTTGGATGATCGACCGAGGTCATGTTCACTCGACATACTTGCAAAATTGATCCTACACTTACGCCGGAATCCCATGGTGACGCTCGTGATGAATGGTCCTTGCCAGCATTGTCCCGCTTCGCCTTCAAGGGGATGGTGTCGACAAGTACCCTAACCCTCACGGTTTTGTGGTAATAATCTTGGGATTTACCTTCGTGGACAATCGTGGTTCTCCCTTTCCTAAATTTAACCCTTTGACTATCGAAATTGTAGCCCATACTCTTCATTATGTGACGAGCCTTAAGTTCGTAATGATGAAATTGAGGAGTTGCCTCGCTTCTTCCTCAACTCTCTCGGTTTGATAACTTCGTGGTCCACTTTACCAAAATAGATTGGTTTCTCGAATCTCTTTTTGACGGGACCATAAAGAATGCCTTCCTCACGCCCTCCATCCTCCTGAGGTGAGAAGGACGTTTTGAGTGGCAAATCTAGTGATCTCGCCATATAGCTGCGCCATGGCTCCAACTCAGATCTTTATCTATTTCTTCGATGAAACATCGACAAGTAAGCCAAATTGAAATTTTCATTAATGTACCATTCTTCCACTCAAGACATCTTCCTCATTATTAAGCTTATTAGAGCTCACTACATGCAATTCCTATGGACACTCTTCTTCGTGTTCAGTTCTAGATCTGCTATCACATTGCCGTAAGTCGGTTCGGCATTCAGTTCGGGCCAAGGTAAAAGACCGAATCGGTGATAACTCTACTCCTTTGAAAGGATGTTTCTACATCGTGGTCTTGACCTCCCTCTTCATTGACATATTTCATTACCGATGAAGGGTTGATGGGACAATCCGATTCGCATGAATCCGTGGTCGCCCCAATAGCGATTGTAGGATGTGTCAAGATCTATAATGTAGCGTGTTACTGACTTGAGATCCCCAATTTGACATTTGAGCTTAATTTTTCCCAAAGGTCGTGGTGCCGCTGGCATTGAAGCCAAAGATAGTCGCCTCGAGTGGAATTCAACCGTGGTACGGGATCCTGAACTTGCATGACCCTCAGACGCATTATGCTAAGTGCGATCCGGATCTACTTGGACACGATCGATCTCTCAAGATCCCATGTATCCCGTAGTACAAGGGCCTGGCCATGTTTATGATTGATTTGCATATCTTCTTGTGTGAATGATATGCAAGGCGCATCTTTCATTATGTGTAAGCATTTGACACAAGAGGGTTCATCCGTAGCTTCGGGACTACAGAACTTGTGTAATGAAGCTCTCAGATCCGCTAAAGCCTCCACTAGAGCCGCTCTTGTAGATTTGGACAACTTCAAGAGCTCAGAAGGGTGATTCTCGGGAATGTTAGCCACCGTGCCAAAACATCGGCGGAATGGTTTTCCGATGTTCCCGCTTCTTGTAGAAGGTTTTATTATATCGAACCTCCTTTGGCTTCCTTTATCAATTGACTTTTAGGCCGTAACCCCCGCCTCCTCAACCGCCCCTCGACTCCCGGCCCTTGATCATACTTTTCAAGCACGCCCCCGACTCGCACCTATTCCCCGATCCTCTCTACCGGGCCGTAACAATCTCTTCTTTCTCCGAGCTTGAGAGGGACCAAATGAGTATCGCCTTCGCTATGGACTGACCGATCATGTTGGAAGTTTTCGCTTTGTTCTTCTTCTTCTTTGATGATGTCTCACCATTGATGATCTTTAATCGTCGATGGACCCACATCACTTCTCCGCTTGAAATTGTGATGGGTGCCAAACCTTTTCCTTCTTGATTGTGTCGATCGGTGTTCTTCAAACGTAATTCTCCTTTTGAATGGGAACAGCTCCATTAGGAGTCACATAAAGTAGAAATCCTCGAATTGATGTCATAGTAGACACAGCTTTCTGCTCGTTTCAACTTGAGTACCTCTGCATCAACCAATGCTTGTAGAATGTCTTTGAAAATGTAACACTTCTTTGTCGGTGTCCCAACATCCCATGATATCGACGCATGGGGTCATCCACCTTCCCGCTTCGTGTCTCTTTGATTCGGGAGCTTTAACTTGTTATTCTTCCGCAGCAAATGGAATAGAGTATCGATGTGCTCTTCTTTGAAAGAATATTGCTTAGGCGGTCTTGGTCGACTCGATGGCTTGCCGGCTTTGTCGGGTGGAGATCGAACACTAGTATCGCTGAAGATGAATGTCCTTCCTCCTTGACCGAGGGCATTGTCTTGACCTCGTGTCGGGCCGCTCTTGTCGCCCCGCTTTCTTCAGCCTTTAACTCGCGACAATATCTTCCTCACTCGCTCTTGGGACACTAGTTGTTTCCATGAACCACATCAGAACCCCCATTTGAGCCAAGAGAGGAGTCCTGTGTTATGCCGCATGTGTTTCCACCAAAGTAGTTTGTATCATCCCTGCTGGCATCGCAATGCCACACTGATCCTTTCCACAAAAGCCTTTATCGGTTCCCCGCTTTTGTTTAGTGGCGAGGAGGGTAGGGACAGATACGGTGTCATCTTCAAGAATCTAGCTAGAAATAGCCTTCCAAATCTACCCACTTTCGAATAGATCCTGCAGTTCATGAACCATTCAAAGGCACTTTGAGAGTGCCAATAAATAGACGGCCAAAATAGCATCGCTCAAATCACATCACGGCCTCAGGACTTGAAGTAATAGACGGCCGATTCGGCTAACCTCGTGCCATCAGGCGCAGAGCCGGGCCTTAAACTTTGAGGGTGGTGCCGCATCCCACTCCGCAGATATGGCCTCACAACCCTCGCCTTGGAGCTCACTCCGTTAGCGATAGCGTTAAGACGAGCTTCGAATTCATCCATTTTGGCTGATTGAAAATTTGATTCGTTCTCGGCCCCTTTCTCTCCTTCAGATGAAGAATCTATACGGTGAGTTTCTTGATCGGAGGTTTCAACCATCTTTCCCTTCTGCTTTGCAGATTGACCTTCTTTCGGCACGATTCCGGTTGAGGTACCGGACCGACCACGTGAGCTTGAGCCCTATCCGCCACCGGGCTACCATGTCTCTAAGTTGGTTAATGGTTTGTCAGCCGTGGACCGATAGCTTCCTCGTGTCATCGCCTGGTATTCTTCAAGCTTCTTCTTGAGATCTTCAGCACCCTCAGTTGTATAAACCATGCTCTCGTGTTCTATGAATGAGCTGGAAGACTGAGACTCTGCAATGGCTGAGTGCTCATCTTCAGGTTCCAACCCCGCCGCCTCTCGATAATTGATGAGGGTATGACTCGCCGTGTTCGAAAAGGCCGATAAATTCCTTCAACTTATCTCGAGATTTTTAACACTGGCGGCACTAGTCTCTCGATTCATCCGAATCGAAGGTAACGACGCTCACGACCATATTAATGGTAACCTCGGATATTCACCGAGGTTTTCCTTCGTGGAATCGCCTTTGTCTCTTGGATGGGGCCGATTAGTCAACCGATCAAAGACCGATCGCCTAGGTGCAGGTGCACAACATTGACATTCGGAGAGGACCGCTGTAATCAATCGCCGACGGGCACTAATGAGCAATTTGCGCGCTGGTCTCTCTTGATAATAATTCTCTCAAGTCGAAACTTGAGGAATGTTAACTCCCGGACGGTAGTTTGAGCCGAACCCGCCCCTCATCATTTGAAGGGTCGGGTTAGGGTGGACATGACAAACGGGCCCAAGTCCACGCGATCGGTCAAACGCCTTTGAGGGGTGCGCTTGTCAGGAACGCGGACCGGGGTCGCTTTTGTTTGTGAAACGCCTGGGTTTATGCTCAATTGAAGGAACGCGCATCGATTCGCTTGATTGGAGAAACGCGGTCTTGGGACTCGCTTTGTTTGAGAAACGCGTCCCGGACTCGCTTTGTTTGAGAAACGCGTCCCGGACTCGCTTTGTTTGAGAAACGCGTCCCGGACTCGCTTTGTTTGAGAAACGCGGTCTTGGGACTCGCTTTGTTTGAGAAACGCGTTCGACCCGCTTTGTTTGGACGACGCCATCGAGGCTCGTTAACGCGAGGTCGGGCGCTCAGAACATGAACGCTGCCCAAAATCACGCTGCCTCAAGATTGATTTTCTGAGGTGTGCCCTACGGCGGGATCTTCTTACGACGAAGCAAAGATTCTTCTTAGCTCCGTCAGAAGGCTTTGCGGCATCCACATCTATGTCGCCTTGGTTCGATGTCGCTAGGCTCTTATGACCGGATATCCACGTAGGCTCGTGTAGGATCTTCCACCTGCTTCGTTGAAGCCGGTCCTTTTTCCCTTAAAGGAAATGCTGCCAGAATCATCTGATTCAACGGCGACATATCCCTTAGGTGACACAGGCTGATCTGGTGTCTTGATCTCCTTGGAGACTTTTCGGACCTTGCGCATAGCTTTAGGGCTAAGGGATCCGTAAGAGAGCAATTCTTCATACTTGGCTTGGTCAAACTCTACCGTGAGAGTTTCTACCAGTCCCAATGAGGTTGACGCCGGATTGCCACCACTTCTTCATCTCGTGAAGCTAGTCCCCGCCGAGTCGCCATCTTTGTTCATGAGGAAATTTGAAAGTCAGAAAATAAAGATTATCCCTTCCAATTGATTTTAAAGAAAGAATAAATACAACTCTCGGATGCAATCTCTCTCTCTTTGACTTATGTAAAAAGAAATTACAAAACTCCTCGATCGGTTGTTCGATTTACAAAAGAAGGAAGGGTCAACGGAGATCCTTCCTTTGTTTAAAACCGGGTTCACTACGGGCGATAGGAGCTTGATCCTTGTATCCCGTGGACGATCCGACCGCCTTGCTCGTGGAATTACGAGAAGAGAGACTTGCGAGGCAAGTCTTTAAAACTCTAATGAGTTTGATAACTCAAGGACGAAGTTTAATAACTCGCACGAAGTTTGAAAACCAAGCCAAACCGAAGAAGAAAAGAGCTAGGGTTGACCACACCAAGCTCTCCTCACAACTAATCAATCCTCCGATCTTTTCTCTAGCCTCTAATCTCCCCTTTGTTCCCAATCTCCTCTACCGAAGATCTTTCTCCCCCTTTTATAGGTATTTTAGGGGTGTAACTGACCCCTTAGAATGAGGATTCGTGGCCCTCAAATCGAGGAAAACGGTTTTGGAACCGTTTAAATCGTGTTCTGAGATAGAAATCGCAAGACTTCGCGTTTGTTTTAGATGACCCTCGCGTCTCGGCGAGGTTGAGATCGCGTTTGAACATGATCATGACGCCGCGCCTTGGGCTTAGACGCTGCTAACGGCCCGTTTTGGAGCTTGGACGGGCCGAGAGCTCGCGCTTGGAGCTTTGGACGCTGGCCGAACGCCCGCATTTTAGAGCTTGGACGCGGCCGAGCTCGCTTGGAGCTTTGGACGCTGGCCGAGCTCGCTTGGAGCTTTGGACGCGGCCGAGCTCGCGCTTGGAGCTTTGGACGCTGGCCGAACGCCCGCATTTTAGAGCTTGGACGCGGGCCGAGAGCTCGCGCTTGGAGCTTTGGACGCGGCCGAGCTCCGTGTTTTAGAACTTGACGCTGCTGAGAGCTCTGCGCTTGGAGCTTTGGACGCTGGCCGAACGCCCGCTGCTTTAGAGTTTGGACGCGGCCGAGCTCGCTTGGAGCTTTGGACGCTGGCCGAGCTCGCGCTTGGAGCTTTGGACGCTGGCCGAACGCCTCCGCTTTAGAGTTTGGACGCTGGCCGAGCTCGCGCTTGGAGCTTTGGACGCGGCCGAGAGCTTCCGCTTTGGAGCTTGGACGGGCCGAGAGCTCCGCTAGGCTTGGGACGCTGGCCGAACGCCTCCGCTTTAGAGTTTGGACGCGGCCGAGCTCGCTGGAGCTTTGGACGCTGGCCGAGAGCTCCGCTAGGGCTTGGGACGCGGCCGAACGCCTCCGCTTTAGAGTTTGGACGCTGGCCGAGAGCTCGCTGGAGCTTTGGACGCGGCCGAGAGCTTCCGCTTTGGAGCTTTGGACGCTGGCCGAGCTCGCGCTTGGAGCTTTGGACGCGGCCGAACGCCCGCATTTTAGAGCTTGGGACGCTGGCCGAGCTCGCTTGGAGCTTTGGACGCTGGCCGAGAGCTCCGTGTTTTAGAACTTGACGCTGCTGAGAGCTCTGCGCTTGGAGCTTTGGACGCTGGCCGAACGCCTCCGCTTTAGAGTTTGGACGCTGGCCGAGCTCGCTTGGAGCTTTGGACGCTACCGAGCTCCGCTAGGGCTTGGGACGCGGCCGAACGCCTCCGCTTTAGAGTTTGGACGCTGGCCGAGCTCGCGCTTGGAGCTTTGGACGCTGGCCGAGAGCTTCCGCTTTGGAGCTTTGGACGCTACCGAGCTCCGCTAGGGCTTGGGACGCTGGCCGAACGCCTCCGCTTTAGAGTTTGGACGCTGGCCGAGCTCGCGCTTGGAGCTTTGGACGCTGGCCGAGAGCTCCGCTAGGGCTTGGGACGCTGGCCGAACGCCCGCTGCTTTAGAGTTTGGACGCTGGCCGAGCTCGCTTGGAGCTTTGGACGCGGCCGAGAGCTTCCGCTTTGGAGCTTTGGGCGGTGAGAGCTCTGCGTTTAGAGCTTGGGCCTTGGTGAGAGCTTCAGCGTTTGGAGCTTTGGGCGGTGAGAGCTCTGCGTTTAGAGCTTGGACACGATGCTAAACCTCTTGGTTGGATCTTATCTTTGTGTTTGTGATTCTACCTGTTTCCTCGAAGCCTTCAAGCGGTGACTTAGTTCAACGATATCTCGATGAATCGTGGCTTATCGGTGATAAAATTTTGATGTTCTACAATAGATAGGTTGAAATCTCAACTTGGTGAAGAGTTCGAGATGAAGGACATGGGTCTTTGCTAGGAAAATCTGGGTATGGAGATTAGAAGAGAGCGGGCAAATCGACGATTGTTCTTGAGTCAGAAGGGCTACATAGAGCGGGTGATCGCGAGGTTCGGGATGCAAAGTGCTAAGTCGGTGGTGACTCCATTGGCTCCACACTTTAGGCTTTCTGGTAATCAATCTCCCACTACAAATGAAGAGAAGGCGCACATGGGCGTGTTCCCTATGCTAGTGCGGTTGGCGGTTTAATGTATGCAATGGTGTGTACACCTGCATATTTCACAGCGGTTAGTGTGGTCGTAGATTCATGGCGAATCCGGAAAGGCGACCGGGAAGCGGTGAAGTGGGTCCTCGTACTTAAAGGGTACATTGATACGGGTCCGTGTTTTGGTGGAGAAACATGTCGATTGACGGGTTTGTGGACTCGATTATGCGGGCGATCTAGATAGGCGGCGATCTACTACGGGTTATGTGTTTAAGATACATGGAGCTCCGGTTAGTTGGCGATCGATGTTACGACTCTGATGGCACTTTCTACTACAGAGGTCGAGTACATGGCCATGGCGAGAGGAGTGAAGGAAGCATTGTGGTTGTGGGGTCTTCTAGACGATTTGGGGATTGAGCAGAAAACGTGAACTTGTGGTGTGACAAATGTGAGTGCAATTCACTTGGCGAAGAATCAGTTCATCATGCTCGTACCAAGCATATTGATGTCGTATCATTTTGTGCGGGATGTCATAGAGGGAGGTGATATTTCTCTCATGAAGGTGCACACGAATGAGAATCCCGCGACATGTTAACCAAGGTGGTCACGGTAGTAAGTTTAAGCATTGCTTAGACTTGCTTCATATCGGCTCTTGTTGATTTGCCCAAGAGGGCATGACTTTCTGCGTAATGGGTAAGGTGGAGATGATTTGAGGTGAACTACGGTGAGCTTGATCCCGGAGGTAAAGAAAGGCGTGTAGTAGTGGCGCACGGATTGGCCGGATTACCGATGGTGATCTCTAGATGTTCTTGGTGTTCTTGGTGTTCGTCCAAAATTTGAGGTGAATCAAATGATGTACGAGGTGGAGAATTGTAGAACATGCACAAAACATGCACAAGACAGTTTTAGGTTGATGAGTCGACTACTAGGCATTGTAGTCGACTAATGCGTATTGTAGTCGACTAATGCGTATTGTAGTCGACTAATGCGTATTGTAGTCGACTAATATGAGTTGTAGTCGACTAATGCGTATTGTAGTCGACTAATATGAGTTGTAGTCGACTAATGCGTATTGTAGTCGACTAATGCGTATTGTAGTCGACTAATGCGTATTGTAGTCGACTAATCTGATGCATTAGTCGACTAATATGAGTTGTAGTCGACTAATCAAGCGCATTCAAAACGGGTCTAATTAGGAATTGGTTTTAAACCCAATTCGTTTAGAGGCTATTAATAACCCCTAACCCGATTGTTAGGGTAAGTTTCAAGCACGCTTTGGAGCGACCTTTGAGAGAGTTTTGTGCATCTTTGGAGAGGAGATCTTTTGAGAGATTGAGAGGTTTGTTTTTAGGGTTTCTTTGTGAGAACTTGTAATCCTAATTTGTATTCTCTCTTTCTATTAGTGAAAATCCCCCCTCCTTACCCCGTGGACGTAGGCAAATTGCCGAACCACGTAAATCTCGTGTCTTTACTCTTTTATTGTGTTTTTTGCTATCGTTTGTGGTGGTTTCTCTCGACGGTTCCGCGGTCCGCGCGCCCAACATGAGGGATGCAAACAAAGCAGCCCATCATTTAGCGGCGCTTGGTCATGATTTTCAATCTGCTGGATATTTGCTTGAAGAAGTTCCGGCAGAGATTGATTCGCCTCTGCTTGTTGATATATCTAGTTAGTAGAGAGTCGAGGACCTCTTTCGATTTGTGGAGGGTCCCTAAGTCCAATAAATAAATAAATAAATAAAATAAAATAAAATAAAATAAAATTTATAAAATAAAATAAAAATCTGGCTCCACCCCTTCAATTTAAGGTTTGATCCCTTATTCTTTTGGACTTTAAATATGTTACCAACTATAAAACAAGCAAGATGATTTGCCATTACATAACTAGAGAGAATACATTTCACTTGTCACTACTTAGTCTCATGGATTGTATTAAAATTGACTTTAGATGTTCTGGTTTAAGTTTTTTACGAGAGCTAATTAAAAAAAGGGAATGTGCACTCAATTAGCATGACAAATTTTTATTAATTTAGAAAATCTAACGTATCTCCAAGACTTAATAAACTAATTTTTATTGTACTATTTATTTATGTCCTATTTTCTTACACAAACTCGGCCCAAAGTGGGCTTTTCAAATGGGTTGCATCTGTACAAAGTCCGGAAGTTTGAACTTGCATGCCTGGCCCAGTGGGAATAGAAACCTACGCTCTGTTCAAATTGCGACCCAAGCTTATATCTAATGGCCATATAAGAGTATGGACCTATAAAAATTATCATTTATTATTATATCCTCAAAAATATTATGAGGGGATGATTTAAGAAATCTATATAACTAGTGCCTTTCTTAGTACCTTCAAAAATATTATGAGGGGATGATTTAAGAAATCTATATAACAAGTGCCTTTCTTAGTACCTTTCTTTGAGAATGCAATCTTATTACAAGTCTCTAGAACTCACTTTAGTTCCTCTAACATAATTTTTTGTCATTAATTGAAGTTGTCTCTTCTGTCAAAAGCATGTATATTCTACCAATTGTATCATCTACATATCACTTTACTTTCTTTAACTAAAAAACACATCTGATGAGATTTGAATCTAGATGGATTTGATAGCGTGATAATTAAAAACCTTTGCGGAATAAAACCTCTGCAACTTGAAGATACTTTCTAAAGCAACAACTTTCATAGGATGAAATGAGCTTAAATGCGTTCAAACAGGAGTATAGCTCATTGTCAAAAGAGATGGCAAGATGAGTTGATCTGTAGCTTTCCATTAGCTAACCCTCTTTTGTCCTCTATTGCTATGATTATGATGCCCAATTTGCTCACCTTGGTCCATGCAAGCATCATTCAATCAATCTAGCTGGCCACTTTTCTGCTTTTCCTATATTTATTATTGCGCTAGTTTTGACAATTTAGAGAATTAACTATCATTTAGCCTTACTTTAGCTCGTAAATATTGTGCATGAATGATGTAGCGGAAGCGTAATCAAAGAGGTAACTACTCGTTCTCGTACAAGCAAAACGGCACAAACCCTAGAAACCGTAGGAATAGAAAACTTCTGAAATTAATAATAACCAATCTAAAGAGTTCACAAATTCGTTCCCCTTATATAGGGTGTAAAACAAAGCAAAAGTACTAAAATAACATTTCCTAAAATAATTAGACTTTCTAAAATTAAAAAAATATTCCATAAAAAATAGAAACTAAATTGAACCAAAACTCTTCGACGCGCAGTTTGAGCCTGAAGAAGAATTCCTTTGACCCCGAAACTCAGTTGGAACGGCAAAGCGGTTCTACTTGTAGAGCACTTCCCGAGCTTTCCGAAAATATATAATAATAACGATTCTATAGAGGGAATCAAAAGTTATGGTCCGTCGAAGTTGCACATCGAAATCTGACCGAAAATCATCCTCTTTTCTTCGATCGTTTGAGCTTCGCACAATCCGATTTCTCCCAAAGGTATCAGCAATGTCCTCCGCATCAATGAACTAGGCAACTTTCCAATAATATGTGCACTTTTATCTCCCGCTAGAACGCAGATTTTATGGGAACTGATAAGTATATATAGAGATTTGAGAGAACTAGATAATCTTATTCATTGTATTGAGGTCTTTATATACAAGAGCAAGGAGATAAGTTCTACTATCTTAAGCGATGTGGGACTAAAATAAAGAAAAACAAGATAGTCTAACTACATTATTTAACACCCCCTTTTAAACTGTATCTAGATACTAAAGGCAGTTTGCCGAGAAGTGCACATAATGATTTGCTTGCAGGCAGATGTTTTTTATAGCAGTGGATGTTGCGGTGTTGTCCGGTGAGAGCTTGGACAAAGGCGTTGAGGTTGTGGTTGGCCGGTGAGGGTTTGGACAGAGGCGATGAGATTGTTGCTGTCCAACGATAGCATGGGCAGAGGGCTGCGAGGTTGTGATTGTCCAGTGGTAGCTTGGATAGAGGGATGCTGCTTGGGGGTGCTGGCTGGGGGTGCTAACATGAGGGAGCTTGGCCGGAGGGGTGTTGCCTGAGGTTGCAGGCCAGTTCTACTATTCTAATCGATGTGGGACTAAAATAAAGGAAAACTATCTAGTCTAACTATATTATTTAACAAGAACAACCACATACAATAAACATGATTTATAACATTCACAAGCAGTAGAATGATATAATTTGAGAATTAATTTTTACTATTTTGCTAGCTTTGGTCCGAGCAAACCGCACCATTCATATAGGAATAGTTCAGATAGGATTTCTACTCTTCCTACTAGAGATCTAGCTATAGAGAACTAATTATCAATTACCATTACTTTTGGTCATAAATTAATGTTATGCATGAATTACTCCATTTTCCAATAATGCAATGTCCTTGTAGCTAGGTATGAAACTGCTGAGAAGTAATAAATATTGTGGGCCTGCTGAAATCTCAATCTGCATGCAAGTTGGCAAACAAGAACCCACAACACCTCTCTTTTCTCATAAAATTTTATTGGCAACAACTCCCAACTAGCTAAGGTCTCATTTGAGGCAGGCGTTTGATCTCCCTCTCCTCATCCGAGGTAGGCTGTTCTCCTCCAAAGAAGTCGGAAAGGGAATCATGATGTGCTGTTTGTTTTAGTTGCATCTGCCCCATTTTACTTTCTCATGCTGTGTCTTTTCTCAGTCTGTACGTGCAGATACGTAGCCTTCAATATATGTTTTGAAGCTCACATCTTGAATATAGCTAGGATATTCGATCAGATAAAGACACAGTTAAATAATCTGGATGGAAATCTTCGCGGTCAACTTATTACTAAAAGTTATATATTATCAACAGAAAGAAATCTATGCCGGATTTATTTCGTATTAAATTAAGGTGAATGTTTCAAAGCGTAATCAATATTAATCCTCCATAAAGTTGAACTTAGGTTTTTTTGTCATCATGAGGCTATTGACCATGTACTCATGAGTAATGGATTGTGGATTAATGAGCTATTGGGCTAAGGTGCGATCATGTCAACTATAGTTCCTACAATCTCCAATAATGGGGATCACTTATACTGTAGTACAAGCTGTTGGCTTTTTAGCGCGCTCTTGTGATAAAATTAAGGAATATATATGTAACCTCAATTAGCGTAACATTTCTCATGTTGTTTCATAATTTTATTCATTTCTCTTCACTAATTCTCTTAATTATATCAGCTTCAAATTAATGGTCTTTTTTCTAGTTGGAATGTCAATAATCCGTCGAATTAGCAGTCTGGATTTCAATTTTTTTATTTAAAAAACGGTTAAATGAGATTTTATTTCGAACTCTCGATCGCAGGAGCAAAAAACACACAAGATCAGGTGTAAAAAAATGAGAAAGCTCTCACATGAATTTCAAAACTCTTACATTGCTGGCAAACAGTAGCACACTGAATTGTCTGAAGACTACTGAAGTTATATGAGACAGTATTCACTAAATGGATTAATGTTGTCTTTGTCAACCGCCCAAGGCATCTAAGTGGAATATCGTCCCGGTTCATTTGGGCCTGCAAGTGATCGAAGTCACCGCAGCCACAAAATAATCCCATAACTTCACACTTTGATGAAGGATTGGCCCCCACAATCAACTCAAAAAAGTAATTAATAGTTCAAGGATAATTTGATTGGCCATTTTGACATAACAGCCGAATTTATTTGGAAATGTCTGAAAACCCCCGTTAAACTTTCTCAACAGGCCCCCAAGCAGCGTGAGATGACCTGGTCAAAAGATCGAAGGAATTTGTCAACGAAAATATCCAGTGTAAGATGAGCTGATCAAAATATCTTTTGAAACTAACACGCAATTATTAATTAACTAGAATGGCGTATAACATGCAATAGTGTAGTCGAACTGTCAAGGGACCAGGCGATTTTTTATTTTATTTTATTTTTTGGGATTTTTTTTCCAAGTTCATGGGCAGTTTGGTTTTCCTGGAGCGAGAGCAGGTCCGCTGATTCTTTCAAGTGTTAATGCAGTTTTCTTTAATTTTTCCATGCGTGAGTATATTTTTATTGATTTTTTTCAAGTGCAAGAATATTTTTCCCAAATAAATAAGAGGGTATTTTTTGAATTCTGAAAGTGAAGCTCACACGAATCTAAAGACTAAAGGGAAGCTTGGTTTAAATAATAGTATAATTGACTGTACTAGCGTTAGAGGATACGAGGGGCCAGAATACGTTAGGGTAAGAGAAAGAAAGAGTATTATAAATGCAAAAACTGAGAAGATTTAGGGAGTATGTATAAAAAAAACCATTATTAAAAATGATATAAAATAAGTTTTTTTTTTGGCGATATGGGGGTATTTCAGTCATTTTGTAGCGCACTTGATATCCACTTGAGACGTGAGACCGATGGAGTTAGTTTTGAGGGTTTTCTGGACAAAACTTTTCGGAATTTTAGCGACGTTTCTAAACTTTTTGAGAGTTATGTCTAAATGACCCAAACTTTAGGGGAGTTATGAGAATTTCACCCTAAATATTTTAGTGGGCCACTAAGCTAATGGAGCGGGGACCATTCCTTCTCAATCCACTCAACAAGTTGCATGATGCCTTGAGATTGGGCAATTGAGTTGTCTATTTTCGCAGCCCATGCACCGTTGTCGCCAAATATTGGGCCACATTTGCTCCATCGATCGCCTTTGGAATGGGGGAACATGTATCAAAGAAGAGCAGTTGCCATCACCATATGTATATTAGGGTTCACTTTCTAGGGTCAAAAAGGTTATGTGGACGTGAATAGTGTTTTTCATGAAAACTTGCAAGAAAAAACATGTCAAGGAAAAATGTGAAACCATTTATTTGTTTTATTCCTATTGGAAGATTCAGAAGACAAAGAGAGGCGAAATATAACATGAGATCTTTCAATAAAGGCGATGAATCTTCTAAATCTTCCATTAATTCCCTTTACAATAACATTGCTAAGAACATTGTACGTGGAGTTGGATCCTCTTTACCATAAAAAAAAAACTAGTAGAGAGACAACTATCTTGTTAGTCGCCGCTGATTTACTTAATGGACGATTGTGATTTATTTCTTAGTGCAAATTAGGAATGAAGATATGATCACGACCACTGAATGATTGTAATTTATTCTAAATCTAACTCAACATACTCCACGAATTGCACTCATTCCTAATTTGCACTCAAAGAAAAAACCGCAATCATTCAGTAGATAACCACTAATTGTGAAAACGTAATGGTCTCTCCACTACTTCTTTGGTAGTGGAGAGGATCTGAATCCACATAATTACACTCATTACTAATTTCAACTCAAAAGAAATCACAATCATCCATAATCAAAACAACGGTTGTATAAAAGTTGCTGACATTCCATTACATTTCGATAGTGGAGAGGATCCAAATCCTTTCATCAACTGTTTTTTATCACAGCCATTTATTATCTAGTGGATGATTGTGATTTATTCTAAATCTAACACTTACCGTACCCCCAATGAATTGCTTTTGTTCTCAAAGACAAATCATGAACTATCTTGAAACCGCTATTGTTTTTAAAAACAACTATATTGAATAGCACTATTGTGAGAGTAGAAAACCTATAAGACATTATAGCATCGTTTAAAATTAGAATGGTAGGTAAAGCTTGGGATAATATGACTTTCTCTAGTTATCACCTAATTCTAGAGAAAAACTCTTAGATGCTCAATGAGTACGAAGGTGGCAGACACCATACCGATAAGAATATAGGTCATGTGGCACAAACCATATGCAAATAAAAAAGTAATAGAATTAAATAATTCTTATTATGCTACAATGTCTACTCTCCATATACCACATGATGCTGATGGAGCATGTAAGAATTTCACAATTGGAGAGGATCTCATTACATATCCTACTTACTAGAAATACGCTTCTTTTTAATAATCCCAACGGCACATACGCACAATTGGAGAGGATATGGAGTACACAACGAAGAAAACTTACGTGCAAATACCACTCCTTATCATAAGCTCTGCGAGTGGACAAAACGATGAAAACGAGCACAATGTCAAGTCTAACTGTTAAATATACTTCCCCTCTGCTTATTTAAGCGATAGACTACCTCACTAGAGAAGCGCTCTCTCTCTCTCTCTCTCTCCCCCTCCCGCTGCCGCTGCCCCACCACCCCAATGGAAACCAAAGGTTACACACAAGATGGCTCCGTCGATCTCCATGGCCGTCCAGTCCTCGCCTCTCGAACTGGAAGATGGAGAGCTTGTTTCTTCTTAGTAGGCAAGTTTACATGTCCATTACCTTTTTTACACAGTAGACGTAATTGAGTGTTCGTGTATGATGTTAGCTGGTATGTCGTTGATCATGTGATATCCAATGATCCAATGAAACTGTTAGTTACACTCTGTATGTGTTTATGATTTAGACCGTGAATTAGAATGTGTGTCACGTGAATAACACATGAACCAACTCCTAAGTGCTCTTTTTCTAAACAAAAAATTTCATAGCTTGTATGATCGGAAATATAAAACTTAATAATTAATCCAGCTTTCTACTAATTAATTATACCACGAGATGTAGCTCATCAACAGCTTTTTCCTTAATTCACTGATTTGATTTGAATAAGGCAGGTTATGAAGCATTTGAGAGAATGGCTTTTTATGGGGTAGCTTCAAACTTGGTGGTGTATCTCACTACCCAACTTCACGAGGACACAGTCTCATCGGTTAGAAATGTTAACAACTGGTCTGGCTCGGTTTGGATCACGCCCATTTTAGGGGCCTACATGGCTGACTCCTATTTGGGCCGCTTTTGGACCTTCACTGTCTCTTCTCTCATCTACGTCATGGTAAGCTTAATATCAAGTTAATTGATTTTATTTTATTAGCCTTTATTTGTTAGAAATTAGTATTTTCAATTTGGTGACGAGCTTGATAGATTATGGTTGCCATATTTATGTCATGTAGTTGCAATATTGATGGAAGATTCCTTTTATTCCACGGACCACTTAAAAGTGTAAAACACTTTATTAATGATTTTTTATGGAAAAGGGGATTTGGTGGATTTCCAACCACTTTACCCTCTCCCCGAATTGAAGTTGTCAAGAATTCTTTTCTTTGATGTGACTAGCAAGATGAGTCTCACTATATGGCTATCTCTTGGTAGCTCATTTAGCAAAATGATCCGTCACCTCATATATATATATATATATATATATATATATATATATATATATATATATAGTAAAGCTCATATAAACTTAAATAGATAGGACCCTTTTGTCCACCAACTTTTTATCCATTGATTTTACATTGAGATTTGTGCTAGCATGTGATACAAATGAAGGTACGAATATCAAAGATAGCATTGATGTGTATCACAAATCTCAAAGATAATGAAAGGATAAAAAGTTTGGATGACTATTCTCTATCAACTTAAGTTTATAGAGCTTTACTATATATATATATATATATATATATATATATATATATATATATATATATATATATATATATATATATATATATATATATATATATATATATATATATATATAGAGCAATATATATATATAGAGCAATATATATATATAGAGCAATATATATATATATGTCTTGCTCTCTCTCTCTCATATATATATATATTCCTTCTTATGTTTATAAAGTAAATCTCTAGCTTTTCCCACTTAATTTCAAAAAATTCCATTAGCAAGAGTCTGATAAAACCAGCGTCAATGTACGCATGATAGGCATGGGGTTACAAAATGCAACATAAGCCTATCAACTCCGTTTTGTCCTTACTTATACTGACTTAAATAGTTTCTGCCTTATAGTCCAAAAAGACCTAATGAGTAGTTTCAAATGTTGTTACATATATGAGTTGTCATAATCTCTATTTTTATGTGTAGTTTCAAAAGACCTAATGAGTAGTTTCAAATGTTGTTACATATAATTGAAATTATATGAGTTGTCATAATCTCTATTTTTATGTGTAGTGGTACAAGAGTAATACAACTATTATAGTATGTTTAGCATTTTCCGTTGTTAGTAATCATTACTTGGTTTAGTTTTAAATTTTCTACTTTGAGTTGTAGTGGTCGGTGCTTATTTTGCAATGTTTGATTTTTTATACATATGTTGGAGATTGATTGCAATTGGAGTTATAATTTAAATCCTACTTGAGACTTGAAAAGGTTGCAACTACGAGTTATGCTGAAATTTGGATTAGTTGGCAGTATTTATGAGTTGTTATGAAACCAACAACTTTAATTGATCAATATATTTCAATTGCATATTGTTGCTATTACAACTCCTCAAGTTGATGTGAACCAAACATTTATACCCATCTAATGAACATAATGAAGATAGTGAAAGTTGGATGAGTAGTGGACGCTTTCCTCATTCTTATTGTAATTTGGAGGGTAAAATGATAATTTTGCAAGAGATTTTTGCCTTTCCTTTCTTTTTATTTTTTATTTTAGAAGATTCTAAATCATGACATAATAATAGGATTTAAAGTCACATAATTAAAATTATAATTTTTCAACAGAATAATTTTTTTATTTCTTTTCTCCTTTCTTATTTCTAGAATATTCTAAAAATGAAATTACAATACACATATAATTAATTTGCAATATTTCTATTTTTTATTTTAGAAGATTCTAAATCATGACATAATAATAGGATTTAAAGTCACATAATTAAAATTATAATTTTTCAACAGAATAATTTTTTTATTTCTTTTCTCCTTTCTTATTTCTAGAATATTCTAAAAATGAAATTACAATACACATATAATTAATTTGCAATATTTCTATTTTTTATTTTAGAAGATTCTAAATCATGACATAATAATAGGATTTAAAGTCACATAATTAAAATTATAATTTTTCAACAGAATAATTTTTTTATTTTAGAAGATTCTAAATCATGACATAATAATAGGATTTAAAGTCACATAATTAAAATTATAATTTTTCAACAGAATAATTTTTTTATTTTAGAAGATTCTAAATCATGACATAATAATAGGATTTAAAGTCACATAATTAAAATTATAATTTTTCAACAGAATAATTTTTTTATTTCTTTTCTCCTTTCTTATTTCTAGAATATTCTAAAAATGAAATTACAATACACATATAATTAATTTGCAATATTTCTATTTTTTATTTTAGAAGATTCTAAATCATGACATAATAATAGGATTTAAAGTCACATAATTAAAATTATAATTTTTCAACAGAATAATTTTTTTATTTCTTTTCTCCTTTCTTATTTCTAGAATATTCTAAAAATGAAATTACAATACACATATAATTAATTTGCAATATTTCTATTTTTTATTTTAGAAGATTCTAAATCATGACATAATAATAGGATTTAAAGTCACATAATTAAAATTATAATTTTTCAACAGAATAATTTTTTTATTTTAGAAGATTCTAAATCATGACATAATAATAGGATTTAAAGTCACATAATTAAAATTATAATTTTTCAACAGAATAATTTTTTTATTTCTTTTCCCTATAAACTTAAGTTTATATATATATATATATATATATATATATATATATATATATATATATATATATATATATATATATATATATTCCTTCTTATGTTTATAAAGTAAATCTCTAGCTTTTCCCACTTAATTTCAAAAAATTCCATTAGCAAGAGTCTGATAAAACCAGCGTCAATGTACGCATGATAGGCATGGGGTTACAAAATGCAACATAAGCCTATCAACTCCGTTTTTGTCCTTACTTATACTGACTTAAATAGTTTCTGCCTTATAGTCCAAAAAGACCTAATGAGTAGTTTCCGTGAAAGAAAAAATGATAAGGACAGTGGTACGCAGGCCACGACTTTGAGGTTGTCAAATTAAATGCAATTTTAATTGCAAAATGCAGTAGTTTGAATGTTGTTACATATAATTGAAATTATATGAGTTGTCATAATCTCTATTTTTATGTGTAGTTTCAAAAGACCTAATGAGTAGTTTCAAATGTTGTTACATATATGAGTTGTCATAATCTCTATTTTTATGTGTAGTGGTACAAGAGTAATACAACTATTATAGTATGTTTAGCATTTTCCGTTGTTAGTAATCATTACTTGGTTTAGTTTTAAATTTTCTACTTTGAGTTGTAGTGGTCGGTGCTTATTTTGCAATGTTTGATTTTTTATACATATGTTGGAGATTGATTGCAATTGGAGTTATAATTTAAATCCTACTTGAGACTTGAAAAGGTTGCAACTACGAGTTATGCTGAAATTTGGATTAGTTGGCAGTATTTATGAGTTGTTATGAAACCAACAACTTTAATTGATCAATATATTTCAATTGCATATTGTTGCTATTACAACTCCTCAAGTTGATGTGAACCAAACATTTATACCCATCTAATGAACATAATGAAGATAGTGAAAGTTGGATGAGTAGTGGACGCTTTCCTCATTCTTATTGTAATTTGGAGGGTAAAATGATAATTTTGCAAGAGATTTTTGCCTTTCCTTTCTTTTTATTTTTTATTTTAGAAGATTCTAAATCATGACATAATAATAGGATTTAAAGTCACATAATTAAAATTATAATTTTTCAACAGAATAATTTTTTTATTTCTTTTCTCCTTTCTTATTTCTAGAATATTCTAAAAATGAAATTACAATACACATATAATTAATTTGCAATATTTCTATTTTTTATTTTAATCACTTACTCTAATTATATTGATTCGATGTTGGTAATTGGAGATGGTCCAATTCCTCTAATCCCCACCTTATATCTCTAATTTAAAGGACAAGATAATGCCACATATGATTACCACAATAAACAAGTGGTTTTAAAACTACCTTGGTGAGAATTTGGTCAATATTATTTATTTTTAACAAATTAAATATTTATAAAAGTAAAAAAAGGAATCTCATTAATCTCTCCAAGTAGGCGTTCTATCTCCAATTAAGCGTAAATATTCGCACCCAATTTATTTTCAGCATTTTCCTTTTAAAACATATATTGTCAGTGATATTTCCGTCATCATTTTTCCTACTTGCTTCTTCTCTTCAATTCTTCTCCTTTTTTTTCAATTCTTTTTCGGCATCGGCGTTTCCTTCAATCCTCGGCTTATTTGTTTCTTCTTTCCGAACATCGACTAGTGTAAGGTACATGATTGGTAGACATGAGGTCACAATTATTTCAACCTATAGAATTTATTTATTTATTATTTTTTTTGATAGAACAGCCTTTAGAAGTTTTTGATTGTGTACGCGTTGCCTTTATTTTCAGCCTTTGAAGATAATGCATATAGTTGTTAGTAACCAATTGCGTATAGTAATTAGTAACCAATATATGTTTGATCTTAGTTATTAGAGTAACACATTCAAAAGCATTCAAATTGCAAAAAGTAAAATTGATTAGTTGAGTTCTATTGTAGGCACAAAAAGGTTCGGATCATGTCCCCAAGTATTCATGCATGCACATTGACCCAAAAAAAAAAATCTGACACAATATAGGAATTGTAAATAAATAAAAATTAATTATAAATAAATTAAATTTGAGAGAGAGTTATTTAGTTGACATCTAATTGGATAGTTGTGTTTATAAATATTTGATTTTATTAAAATAAATAATATTTACCAAATTCACCGACGTAGTTTTCAAAACCACTAGTTCAATTGTGGCAATCCTATGTGGCGCCATCTTGTCGTTTAAATTAGAAATAAAGGGTGGGGATTAGAGGAATTAGATCCTCTCCAATTACCATCTAATTGGAGAGGATCCGAATCCAATTATATTATCCTTAATTAGGAAACTACTTAACAAAACTATGTTAAGGATACATTTAATTACTAAATAACAGTTTAAAATACATTTTCTAGGTAAATCTCCATAATAAAATTGCATAAATTAAATCATCACCAAACTATTAAATGAAAATATAAGATTAATCATATAATAAGATATTTTTGCATGTGCATCACACGTGCCAATGTGCTAGTCTTTCTTTTATGTCAGTAGAATTTGGGCTCATATACCGACAAGTACGCTGCTTCTGCAACAGGGCATGGTCCTCTTAACAATGGCTGTCTCAATCAAATCATTGCGGCCCACTTGCACTGATGGGCTCTGCAAGAAGGCCCAACGGTCGCAAATCGCGTTCTTCTACACAGCCCTCTACATAATGGCTGTGGGCTCCGGCGGTACAAAGCCCAACATCTCCACCTTCGGCGCCGACCAATTCGACGATTTCGACCCAAAGGAAAAAAGGCTGAAGGCCTCATTTTTCAACTGGTGGATGTTCAGTTCATTTTTAGGTGGGCTTATTGCCACAATTGGGCTTGTTTATATACAGGAGAATGTGGGCTGGGCGCTGGGGTATGGGATTCCTACTGTTGGGCTTATTGTATCTTTGGTGATATTTTATGTTGGGACTCCAAATTATAGGCATAAAGCGAGGAACAGCAAGAGCCCTGGTAAAGAGATTGTTAGAGTTTTAATTGCTGCATTTGGTAATAGAGGGCTTAAATTGCCTGATGATTTGGAGGAGCTTTATGAGGTTGAAGATGAGCAGTATATGATCAGTGGGAAGAGAAAGTTGCATCATACTCCGGCTTTTAGGTAATTTTTCTTTGTATTTTGTGCTTTGTTTTAGTTTAGATATAAGTCTCATTATCACGGATAATATGAGCCATAAACTTAAAAAAAAAGAAATAGATTTTCGAGATGAAAGCACAAATGAGTCTGTGTGCAATTTTATTAGTTGATATAAGCTTTTTTAGATGATAGTTTAGTTTAACCAATGGATGGATATTTGCATGCATATGTGATATGTGGGAGACAGAACGGAGAACATAATCATAAGCTCTCCTTTTGAAATACTGAATTACGCAGATCAATCAATTCAACACCACAATTTCACGCATACCTTGCATTGGTCTGGATGACTTTTCACTAACCATTGATACTACTTTTCATATTTATCAAATAGCTAAAATTATTGGAAAAGTTAGAGTTCCATTCAAAGCTTTGTATATAAAATTAGAGTATTTTTTATCTAAAATTTATGGGACTAACCATAAGACAAGGTGATACATGTCAATTTCTTAGGATTTCAACAAAGACAAATGACTACAATTGAGAATTTTTCGATAATTGGTCTCTTGCTTTTGAATCCAAAATTAATTTCTTATAAAAGTATGTAATTTACTTCTTCTCTAAAAAAAAGTAAGTGATTTACTTTTTCTCCTACACGGACCTTTTTTCGCTTTCGTTGGAATTTATGCTTAAAAAGTAAAAGACTGAATACTTTCTAGTTTCAAATGGAGTCAAGATCTTTTCTGTTATCAAAAAATTTACTAGGAGAGATTGGTCTTTTTTTTTCTGCGATGAATCATGGGTTAGTAGGCATGTTTTGGGTCTCCTCTTTGACCTTGCCTAGTTCAAATCCAGGTGAATAACACAGGTATTGCAATGCCTAATAATTAATAGAAAATTACGGATGGACATACAATAGACATGTATCGACCTTTGGCCTTGTGAACCAAGACCCGAAGCCCCAGCCACCACTCGCAAGGGGTAACTGTTTGTTATTAAGTTGATAGTTATGATTAGTCTTTAAGTAAAAATTGGGAATAAGCACAGGGGACACAATACTTCCGATGATTCTAAATTTATCACAATCAGAACCGAATAATAAATAATTGCTACAAAATGTGGCAGAGAGACTAGAACTTTTTTTTTTTTTTTGACAATGAGAGACTAGAACTTTTAACCGTACGTACAGTCGCTTATTGGTCTACACACAACCTCATCTTTGTTATTTGGAAAATGAAAATGCAACAAATATCTCATCATCCATAACAACCTCCTTCATCACAAATGACGAACGTTACCCCTGAACGAAAATGCGCACTTATGGTTCTTTAATCTTCCCAGTGTGTTTGGATGATGGGTAGCCAAGGATAAGGTAAGGAAAAATAACACTTAACTTTATTTGGGAGTTTTTTTTTATTTAAGAAAGGTAACATATGGTAGGAAAAATAAAATTTTCATAAAAAAGTTATGGATTTGTTCCCCTCCAAATTGGGGTGTAGAGGAGGGTAGGGAAAGTAAACTTAAAAGATCTAATACTTGGTTCTCTATCACTATGGATCAACGGCTCAGATTTGATTATGAAATCATTTTTTCCCTTTTCTTCTCTTATTTATAACTTCCAAACATGATAAACTAAGGGTGTGTTTGAATACCATTGTGAGTTTTTTGTGGTGTTTTTCTAAAGAAACACCGTGCCATTGTGTTTTTTTTTCCAAGGCGTTTTGAAAACACCATTTTGAGTTTCTTGGTCAATACTAATTTGACCATTTCCATACACATATATTACATTATAATAATATCATATATGAAATATAACATATATGTTATAATATATTTTATATTAACTAACATACTATATTCTATTATATTAATTATATATTATAATATAGACTAATATAAGATATATTAAATTAATTAATATAATTATTTATTATATTATGTTTATTATATTATTTTTAATAGTATGATATAGTTTTTTATATATTATATATATAATATATATATTATATTATATTACATCAATATATGTCATAATTTAGTTTAATATTATAATAAAATATGATATAATAAATTTATTTTATTATACTTTAACACTTTTATTATATTATATTAATTTAATATTTAATATGTTATATTAAATAAAATAGCAAATTATTTATTGTTTAATATTTTATATTTTTAACAATATTTTATAATTTACTATGATATTTTTCTTTAGTATAATAGATATTATATTAGTTTAATATAATATATGGTAATCTAATATATATTATATTTTATTTTATAATTTTTATATTATATTATATTTTTTATCAATATAGTATAACATATTAATGTAATATATTATTATATATTAAAATATAATATAATACACTATCTTTTATTAAACATATTTGAATATATTATATTAATATATTAAACATATTTTAAAACATTATAAAATTAAAATATTATTTATAATATTATATATTTAACATAATTTAATATATTATATTAATATTTTATATAATATAATAATATATAATATATTGAGTATTATATTGTTAACAAATAATCATTTATAATATAATATTTTATTATATCATTTATTTTATTATAATATAATATATATTCCATAATTTAATTTAATATAATATTTAACTTTAACATAATATTAATTTTATTGTATCATACAAATTTGATTTAATATATGTTAATTATATTATATTATATTATATTTAGTAATATATATTAGTTATACACTCTTTTGTAAATATATAATATTGTAGTAATTTTATAATATTATATTAATTTAATATAATATATTAAAATCTAAAATATTTTGTTTTATTTTATAAATTTTATATTATATTATATATTTTCATTAATATAATATAACATATTAATTTAAGATATTAAATTAATATAATATTATATATTAAAATAAATTATAATATAATATATTTTATTAAAAATATTTGAATATATTACATTAATATATTAAGCATATTTTTAAATATTATAAAATTTAAATATTATTTATAGTATAATATAATATATTATATTAATATAATCTAATATACTATATTATTATTTATACAATATAATAATATATAATGTATTGAGCATTATATTATTAACAAATTATCATTTACAATATTATAGATTATATTTAGCTAGTATACTAACATCCAACCCGGACTCAAAACACCATGCCAAACTCAAAACACCTAAAAGGTGTTTTCAAATAAGTGTGGTGGTTGTTATTTTTGAAACACCATGCCAAACTCAAAACACCTAAAAGGTGTTTTCAAATAAGTGTGGTGGTTGTTATTTTTGGGTGTTTTTTTATCATTAAAACACTATGGTTCCCAAACACATGGTGTTTTTATTTTGACAAAAACACCATGGAAATGGAGGAAACACCGTGGTTCCCAAACGCACCCAAGGTTCCTCTCCATTTCTTTTTACTAAACTCTCAAACAAGATATTATATTTGCTCTCTCCTTCTCTATTTTTTCTTTCTCTATTTTACCTTCCCTTTCCTTCTCCTAGTGAACTCCCAAACACATTGTTCATGTTTTTTTTTTCTTCCAAAAACAGGTTTTTAGACAAAGCAGCCATAAAACAAGGCCCCAACCCTTTCACAGTAACTCAAGTGGAAGAAACCAAGCTAGTCATCTCCATGTTCCTCGTCTGGCTCACAATCTTGATCCCGACCACAATCTGGGCTCAGGTCAACACCCTCTTCGTCAAGCAGGGCACCACCCTCGACCGCTCCCTCGGCAGCCTCCAGATGCCTGCAGCCTCGCTCAGCAGTTTCATCACTTTCTCGATGCTCATCTCTGTTCCTCTTTATGATCGGTATTTTGTGACGTTTATGCGTCGGCGTACGGGTAATGCGCGGGGAATCACTTTGTTACAGAGGCTGGGTATTGGGTTTGTGCTCGAGGTTTTGGTTACTGTTGTGGCCTACTTCGTCGAGCTCAAGAGAATGCAGGTAGTTGAATATTCTATATTGATATTAAAATGGCTAGAGTGCGAATTATAAATTTTGTTTGCAAATATACCCAACAAGTCTACCGTATTTGCAAACATGCACTCTGAAATCTAAATATTTGCTAATTTATCCCAAATTGATCGTATTATAGTTTCTCTAGGTCGAATTTCACAAAACCTGCTTGAACTTTGAGCATCTTACAAAACGCCTAAACTTTTTTTATTGCACCAAATCCCTACGAACTTTAGGGGAATCTCCTTAAACTTTCGACTTCCTAATGGGTCTTATTGGCATCATTGACCATTATTTTGATTGAGTACGTAACTTATTTGATCCGTGGAAAAATTTGAAAGTTTAGGTGGGTTCTGTGAGGCACTCCAAAGTTCAAGTGTTTGGTGGGAAAAAAGTTTTAGGGTTTCGTGAAACTTATCCTAATATATATATGTTATCAAAACTTAGATTCAAATGCTATATAGTTTTTATAATTATAAACATTATTCATAATTTCATAGTTTTGGTTCAGTGAACTTATATTTAATTAATAGCAACCAGACAGATTTTCTTTCTCATGACTTTTCTTTTGTATCCTTTTTCTTACATTGCATGTAGATAAGGCTGTATTATGTGTAAGTACAAGACATTATCTTCCTCATTTCAATCAATTGATAATTAAGCGAAATTATTTTTGGGCTCAGGTAATCAAGCAACACAATACAGACGGACCAAAAGACATTGTACCCATGACCATTTTCTGGCTCCTACCACAATACATTCTACTCGGCGTCGCCGACGTCTTCATCGCCATCGGAATGCTCGAGTTCTTCTACGATCAGTCACCGGAAGAAATGCGAAGCTTAGGTACAACATTCTTCACAAGCGGAATCGGCATCGGAAACTTCATGAACAGCTTCTTGGTGACAATGGTGGACAAACTATCGAAGAGAGGAGGAAGAAAGAGTTGGATTGGGAACAATTTGAATGACTCTCACCTGGATTACTATTATGGGTTTATAATGGTGATGTCAGTGTTGAATCTGGCTGCGTTTTTTTCGGTGGCGAGGGGGTATAATTATAAGAAGGAGGCGATGGAGGTGAGTGTCGAGATGGAAGATAGAGCCATAGATAATAGTGCTTCATTGGGCCTGCAGGTGTAAGGGCCAAAGGCCCAGTGTTTCTTTGGAAGAGAAAAAGGATAATTTTAAATACGAAGTACTTATACTACTTTGTTACCTTGAGACACAAATATGTAGGATTTTGATGTGTCTTGTATCAAAGTAGTGCAGAAGTTGTAGTACATTTATGACGACTTATTAGAAAAAGTAAATTGTATATATTCTGCGCTTTTCAGTATCATCCCTCAGCTTGTTTCTAATAACACTTGTTATCCGTGTGATTGACATTTTGAGAAACATACACTGCAGGTAGGCCTGTCCATTCGGGCCGGCCCGGAAAACCGGTCCGGCCGCCCGAAAACCGGTCCGGCCGCCCGAAAACCGGTCCGGCCGCCCGAAAACTGGTCCGGCCGCCCGAAATTTCCTTTTGTTTTTTACGGTTTTTTTTGTTAAAAAATTTCAAGAGTATAAATAACAATAAATTAGCCAAAATTTTGATAAAAATCAATCATATTATTAATAATTTGTAATTATGTAATTTACAAATACAAAAACATAGAAAGTAAATGATAAAAATAAATTCTTTATTAATAATCCATTAATCACTAACAATTACAAATTTATTTTGGAATTTGTCGATCACAATAGATGAATACATCCCAACTAGGTTGACACCTATTCATCTATATCACTATCATTTACAACTCTTTCCAAAATAATTTATAAATTTTCACCTAAAAATAAAAATTACAAATTAATTACTCATTATTATCTCTATCTCCTATTCCCAAATCTTGAAGTTTGTCTTCAATGCTAGCCATCCGATCGATGCTTTGAGTTCTCTTCAGATCTCCACCAATCTTGTCAAGACATTACTGCATTGTAGTCGGATCCAATGATGTCCCGTGGTCATCGATCAAACGCCCCGATAAGTCGGGTCGATTCGGCTACCGTCGAAACCTCAAGACCGTTAGTAATCACGAGCAATGATGGAAAGTATAGGAAATGAAACCGCTCCATATACTCTCCACCATTGTAAAATATCGAAACTATTATTTAGATTTTTAGTTAAAGATTGAGTTAAATATTGATCAATTTCAGAAACTTTCGTTGATGCAGATCCAGATGATCCACCAGTTAGCTAAGCTATCATTTGCTCCCTATCAAAACTCTTATCTTTGCCCCGACTCCGACTTGAACTTGTAGAAGTATAAGCTGTTTACTGATGTGTAGCTACTCCATATCTAGCTGCATACTCATCATATAAAGTTTGAAAATAATTTCTAATAGTTTGATGATGAGTAGTAGCAGTAATAGTTTAACCATCATCAGTGTCTATTATCATGTTACCATATAGAGAATTTAACAAATTTCGAAGGCCAACATCCTTCAAACATGGATCAATAAGAACCCCCAAACCAGAAATAATAGAAATTGACCTAAAATACTTATTAAATTTACTTTCCATTTGAAAAATCATATCTCCAAAATAAGGATCCATAATGATAATTAGTGAAAAAGTTTGAATATTTAAAACTTGCATAGCAGCTTGAATAATAGTTGGATAATAACAACTGATAATAGCATAGTAGCATCATAAAAAACTTGTAGCATCTCTTTTACATTATATATAACTGGCCATTCATCCTCAGTTATTCCATACATACTACTAGAGCTAGAACTAGAAGTATAAAAAGTAATAAAATCATTTATAATTTCTTTATACTCTATTGCTACATTTAACATTGCGTAGGTAGAATTTCACCTATGGTCAACATCTTTTGAAATTAACTGGTTTAAAATTTTTCTTTTACACAATTGTTTCCATCTTTTAAGTCTTTTTCGAAGTATTAATAGCAAAAGTTATATCCCTAACCTTTTCTATCATGGGTTTAATTTCATTAAATGCACTTTGAACAATTATATTTAAAATATGACACATACATCTAATATGAAAAATATCACCTAAACATGGCAATAACAAAGATGATCTAATATGCTCTATTATTCAGTAGAGGCTCATGAACTTAAGCATATCAAGAATGGTGCACCAACTTTTCTAACCACTCATATTGCTTTGGGATCCGTGAAAGATATAAAGTTCACTTTGAGATTTGTGCATCACAAATCTCAAGACAAGATGAGTGGATAAAAAATTGGTGCACCACTATTCATTATGAACTTAAGTTCATAGGAGCCTTGCTACTACAACTACATTATTATTACTTGCATTATCTAATGAAAGAGAAAATATTCTTTCAGAAATTTCTAATTTTGTAAGTTCCTCTATTATTAAATTCGCAATATTAATACCAGTGTGTGAATCTTCAAAAGCAATAAAAGAAATAACTCTTTTAAACATTTGCCAATCATTATCAATCCAATGTGCTGTGATACATAAATAGCCAGTTTGTGCTCTAGATGTCCAAATATCAGAAGTTAATGAAAATTTACAGTTTAAACTTTAAAAATAAGAAATTATTTTTTCTCGTTCCGTGTGATAATATTTTATAATATCACGTTGACAAGATTTACGAGAAAATTTTTAAGAATAATAAACCTGATGACGCATTTTCTGGCGATAATTGCGTCATAGTTCCAACTAGCGAGACTACCGGAGGATGAGGATTGGGAGAGTAAATTTTGTCGGATATCAACTTGAGACGCTGCCGGACTTTTGTTGTGCTTATCTAAATGGCGTTTGAGGTGGTTGGTGCCGCTTTTATGATGAGCTTGGAAAATACGGCCGCATAACGCACACTTAGCCTTCTGGGTGAGAAGCCGACCGTGTGCACCTTCTGGGTGAGAAGCCGACCGTGTGCATCCCTGGTGACGTCTATCTTCTCGAAGAAGTTCCACACATCGGATCTCTGTCTTTTAGGAGCTCTAGGTGTGGAATCGTCGCCACCGGAGTCGGTGATTATCACATTTTAATTACAAATTTATACCATCATTACCTATTTTATATGAATAAATATCCTGCTAATAACTATTTTTATCTTAATTTGCAGGCTAATGGAGTATTATTGAATAAGAGCCTAAATGAAGATTATTTCAAGCCCAAAAGATCTCTAATGAAGCCCAGAATGCCTAAATCCAAAGCCCACGACTAAGTTTAGAAGCAAAATCTCAACACACATCACTTTCTTGGTCAGAATTATTAATAACTTGGCTTACAATTGAGAATCAAATCAAATATGGAAAAAATAAAGTCAAATTCGTGCTCAGGATGGTCAACCGTAAAGAAAATGCGATATCTCTCAATCCGGGAAGCAGAATTCAACATATTATATATGAAAATCGCCTATCTCGACGAGACGGAGCCATCCAAATTACCAGATTCTCAAAATTTCATCAGCAGCAGCGGATTATGACAGAAATCCGAATTTAAGTGATATATATATTCAATTATTTGAAGGCCAAGTTAAATTCTAAGAAGCCCAAGAGCATTTAAGAGAAGCTCAAGAGTCTTAAAGGAATTAAATATAAAAGAAATAAAGCCCACAAAGCCTATCTCTCAAGAATTAAATCAATGGTCTAGATTATTTGGAGAGATCCTATGGCTATGAGGGTTGTTTAGGGGCTAACCTAAATCCTATGGTTGTGAGTGTTACTTGGGGGCCAAAGCAAATCCAAAGGTTGTGAGAGATTCTTATTATCTATAAATAGAGGGGTAGAGTGAGGGCTTGAGAGTGTGACATATTTTGTAAAAACTTCATTTGGAGAGGAGGGTTACTCTTAATTGAGACGACCTTCCAAAAATTGTAACTTTTGTTACACAATAAATAAAATTTTTCACCCCTTCAATTTCCTTTCTCTTCTTCTAATCCAAGGACCAAAAGGAGGATTAGATTAAGATCAGGAGTTGTTGGTTTCTATTTTATTTGTTTTTCATTTCTTGTTCATTTATATGCTTTGTAGTTTAGATTTACTTTCATGCAATTTGCTTTCATGCAATGTCTTTAATTCTTGTATTTACTTTCTAGTATAGATTTTTCTTTTCTTTAATTCACCTTGAGGCTAGAACCCTCTAGAGAATTACCCTTTTCTAAGTGTGGAGCTAATATTTGTGGGATCCCTAGAGATTGTTTGAAACTAGCTAACAAATCCAACTTATTTCCATAAGATTGAGATAAGCTAAGTGGATCTACTCTAGATTCCTCATATCTTTAATTAATCCTCCATACTTTACCTTCTTTATTTTCCTCTTATCCTTGCTTTTCATTTGTTTGTTATTTTTTTTTTATTCTTGATTCTTGATTTTATTAATTTTTACTTCTCTCTCAATCTCATATTCCCTCCATGTGCATATAATCTCAAACCTAGTTTTGTTATTGTTCGCGGTAAAAGTCGTTTTGTTATTCATTGCTTCGGTTGAACTTGCTTACAGCTTCTTTGGCCTACAACAAGATTCAAAAGAAATGCCTTTTATTTTAAGGCGTACAATAAAAATGAAAGATTACAACTTTCTCCTTAGTGAACAAACACGAGGATCTCTGTTATATCGGATCCTCGCTTGCGTGGGTTCTTTGCCTGTGCCGGGGACTTTTTGTGTCCGTGGACCGCCGCGCAATCCCGATCCGAGTGGAGATCTAGATACGAGATCTGCGAATCCGGAGTGCTTATTTCACGAAGGAAATAAGACGCCGACGGGGATCAACTCACGAAGGAGGTGATCGCCGGAGCGGGTGAAATCTACTAGGAGAAATCACACGCTCGCCCTGAGACTAAGACGAAGCTTAGCCTAGAGGGTAAATCGCAAACTTGACCTAGACCGGCGTAGACTCGAGCTGGATCCTCTACCTCGTTGTGTAGATCGGGCGCGAATTCCTCTTGATCACGGATCTCGTCTCTTCTCGATCAGCTCGAAGTTCAACCTCTATCTCCGGTTCCAGCCTCTTCAAGCCGCTCCTCAATTGCCCAAAGTCCGCTCCAAGAAGCCCCTGAACTGCCGCTCCAAGAATCCGCCTGGAAGCTCTCTCAAAGTCCGCTTTTTCTCCAAAAAGATCTCCGAGAATCCCCCTCAAGCTCTCCAGCCGCCCTCCTCTTTATACAAGTCGGGGCTTGTCTTGTCGCGTCGGTGCCTCGGCCAAGTTGGTAGAGGTGCCTCGGCTAAGTTGGCCGAGGTGCCTCGGCCGAATTTGCCGAGGTGCCTCGGCACGAGGTTCAAACGAATACGAGGTTCGAGGTTCGCTAAAGGAACCGAGGTTCGCCAAAATGAACCGAGGTTCGCTAAAGGAACCGAGGTTCGCCAAAAGGAACCGAGGTTCGCCAAAATGAACTGGGGCTTCGCCAAGTGAACACGAGGCTCGCCAATTGGCGAGGTTCACCAAAAGGCGAGGTTCGTCAAAAGGCGAGGTTCGTCAAAAGGCGAGGTTCGTCAACAGGCGAGGTTCGTCAAAAGGCGAGGTTGGCCAAACGGCGAGGTTCGCCAGAAGGAACCGAGGTTCGCCAAAATGCGAGGTTCGTCAAAAGGAACCGAGGTTGGCCAAACGGCGAGGTTCGTCAAAAGGAACCGAGGTTGGCCAAACGGCGAGGTTCGTCAAAAGGAACCGAGGTTCGCCAAAAGGAACCGAGGTTGGCCAAACGGCGAGGTTCGCCAAAAGGCGAGGTTCGCCGTGGCGCGACGTCCGTATCATTCGATGGGTTGTCATTCGCCGACTCCCCGTCACGAGTTGGTTTTGGGGATCTTGTAAGTATTTTTTAACGCCTACAGATACCCCCTCCAAAGTGTTTCAGTCTCGTTCTTTTATAGGCGAGCACGGAATACTTTGGACATGATGGTTCGACCTTGATCGTGAGAGGTCCCAAAAGTTAGCTTCAAGTCTTTGATTCTTTCGGATCATCCAGTTCTTTGTAGGATTTCGATAAGATCACAGTCTTTGCATTTATTGTCGACCGCTTGTTAAAATCTTGATTTGAAGTCGGTGGGTGAGTTTTGTTTGTAACTCGTGTTCGGTTGGTTGTTTTTGAACTAACCATCGAATTTTTGGATTATCCCGTTTTCCGCCAAATTCCTGTTTGGGGCCCGTTGGTTGTGTCGAATACATGGAATTTCATAACCCTCGATCGGCTATTTCTTCCATCATCCGTGTGTTGTTGGTTTAACCACGGAGGACTAATCTTTTCATGGAGATATCCTCCAAGGATTCCTTGTCGAAACAAGAGACCATTTGGCTTTCAACCATCGTCTTTGCCCGATTAAGTCGCGGCTTTGGCCTTTGTTGGGATATGATTATTCATAGTGGGAGAAGTTCCTCCGGGACTAGACACGTTGTCCGGTGTCAACACGACTTACATGCCTCGTCAGGTTGTTCCTCTCTTGGATATTATGGTAGGAGGAAATTAAGGGTTATCGAGTTATCCTTAAGAATATGGGTTTATTCTCCAGGAACTCCTCGTTGAAAATTTGGAAACAGTTTATACTCGTAATCCTAGTTGGAGTAGGATTGGGCAACGTGTTGATCGGCGTCGATGCAATCCGCACGATCGAGTTATCCCTAAGAATATTTTTTGAAAACATTCTTCCGGGAACTTCTCGACAAATTGGGGAACAGTTTATACTCGTAATCCTAGTTGGAGTAGAATTGGCGACGTTGATGGCGTCGATGCAATCCGCACGATCGAAGTTATCCCTAAGAATATTTTTGTGAAAATATTCTTGCGGGGCTTCGACAAATTGGGAAACGGTTTATACTCGTAATCCTTGTTGGAGTAGGATTGGGCAACGTGTTGATCGTCGATGCAATCCATACGATCGAGTTATCCCTAAGAATATTTTTGTGAAAATATTCTTGCGGGGCTCTCAACAAATTGGGAAGCGGTTTATACTCGTAATCCTTGTTGGAGTAGGATTAGACCACATGGGAGAATATTTGGAGAATTGAGCCGGGTAGCATCTCCAAAATCTTTCCAAATATTTAGGAAAGAGGATGGATAAATTATTGGGCTGTTTTGGATTCCTTTTAGATATCCAATTGGGCTCCAATTAGAATTCCTACCCATCGCCAAATAGGACTCCTTATTCAAAAGAGATTGGGTTCATGTGGGGTTGCTATAAATATCCACAAACCCTATTCCTCTGACCTAGGTCGGCCCCTTCTCTGTGCTCTTTTTCTCTTGTTTTCTTCTCGTCTCTCGCCGTCTTATCTTCCTCGATCAACAAGGTATGCACATGAGAGCTTTACAAGTCCTTCTTCATCTTTTTCTTGTGCATGCGAGTGTATGAACCACGCAGCGGGGAGGAACAACAACTTCGCCACAATGCGGTCCACCGTACGCGGAAATGTGGCGGATGGCCCGGTGGCGACCCGGTATGCGTGTGTGGCCGGCGGTGATGGTATTGAAGCGTCGGGCTTCGGTCGGTTGGTAGGGCAGCACAGGTGCTGGCGTCCGGTCATTGGCGCTGGCGCGCTGGATTCGGTCGGCTGGCGCTGGGCGGTCTGGTTCGGTCGTTGGGCACCTGGGCTGCGCCTGGGCCTCCAAATCTGATCGTCGTTGCACCGATTGTGGTCGATGAGCTGCGACGGGTTTCCTTTGATGCCCTTTTTGTTGATTTTCAACTGCATATCTGACTTTTTGTTGTATTTTTGCAGCTTCCGATGTCATCGGGAAGATCACGCGCTTCGAGGAGTCGATCAACTCGCACGGCGCGTGAATGCACGCCTCCTTCTTTCGGTGGTGCGCCAGCGTCATCATATTCTCGCATATATGCTGTATCCCCGCTTCGTTCTCCTTCGTGAGGCGATTGGGAAGAGCCGAAATCCTCCTTTGTGGGGATCGACGCTGCAGATTGTGTACACTTGTTACGACCCCGCTTCGTCCTCCTTTGTGAGGCGATTGGGAAGAGCCGAAATCCTCCTTTGTGGGGATCGACGCTGCAGATTGTGTACACTTGTTACGACCCCGCTTCGTCCTCCTTTGTGAGGCGATTGGGAAGAGCCGAAATCTTCCTTCGTGAGGATTGGGGCTTCAAAGATCACCCGTCTCGATATCTTTAACGGGAGCGATTTCATACTGTACCCTTGCCCTGTGGAACGGGATATATTGCCGCTTTGTTCACGCGACTATATTTATCGTTCTCCGGGTATTCAATACGGATGACATCGTCATACTCGTTATAAGGTCGTGACTCAATCTATGTAAGATGAATTCAACGCCTTTTACTAACTGAATATTTTCTGATTTCAGTTGATTATTCCTCGGGAGCTTTTCTGACTTACGCGGTTGATGGACGCCATAGTGACTATTATTCCACGTGTGATGATCCCGCGATTTTTATCTCGCCTCGATTTGCACCCGATAAGTCAGCGGAGGCGATTCAGATTGTAGTTGAGGGGAGTTCCCGCATTCTCCGACGATTGGTCACAGATGCGCCACTCATAAAAGACACCAGCTCCACTAAACCTTTGCGAAAAATAGATTATCTGTTCGGCGACTCAGTTAAGGATCCGGATTTAGCTTTTGTCGAGAGCGAGCGGTGGTTGCACCAAGACGACGGAGGTCCCTTGTATATTCCTCGGATACCTCGTCAGCTCTCATTGACCGATTTCAGACACCACGCCGTGCCACGCCGTATGTCATGGCGTCTGATCGAGGAGCGTGATCATATTTATTGCGGATTTATTACCCGCCAGCCCGCCGGTTCCAACAGAATCGCCATCGGCCTTCACCTCGGGTTGTGGGCCGGACACCGCCCGTGATGAGCTCTTTGTTCCCGCCGACTCGAAGAATCGCCTCGCTACGCCAGATGCCGCCATCTAGTCATAGATTTTACGGTGGGTTCACTCATCGTAAACATTGGTGGGTCGCTGACCAATTCGTCCTCAATCGGTGGGATGGAGAACTTCGCTTGTGGATCAGATTCACGATTCGTGCCACCATGTATGGCCTTCCAATCAGCCAATCATTTCTTCGCCTTATTTGAGCTCTACAATCCAGATTCAAATACATTTTTCACGAAACACGGCGAGTTGGGTGGCTCTACATGAGATGTACCTAATTTCGATCTACCCATGGGGAAGATCTTTGTATCGAGTATTTCCTTCCAATCGAACCGAAGCCTACCAAGAAACGACACCGATCGTCACAAGATTTTGTGGGATCTCACTTGTCATTATCATATAGCTCTGGCCCAATCTGAACCTTGCGCCAAAAAGAAATCGCAAGTGAGTCTGAAACAATTTGCCAATTACTTGTTCCAGCATTTGGAGGACAAATCTGGCGAGGAAATATGTGAACTATCACCGCTCACTCCTTCGAAGATTAATGAACTGATCGAGAGGTCCGAGGCTAACTCTTATACGCTCAGCTACGCGGAAGATGGTTTTCCCCCAGGGACCAAGTTTGCAACCTTTCTGTGGCATGCGGTAAAGCCTATCCAGCCGACAACTCTTTTAGCCGGCTATCTTGCAATATGGCTAAAGAAATGTGTGGCTCCATATCAATCTGATGATGCTTTACCTTTGGAGGTCCTTTACCCTGCAGTTCAGCTTGCCCACAAGAAGGAACTCTCTCTCCTTCCGGTGATGGTGGCCAATATTCATCGTGGATTGCGACATATAGTCCGAGTGTTTACTCAGAGAAAAGACGAGCCATCATCACGTATTCCTTCCGTCCGAGTAGAGCTCCCATATACCTATTTGATGGCCTGGCTAGTCCTTCATCGCCCCGACATGATGTCGGCACCGGGTTCCACCGATTCGTCTATTCCTTTCTTGCGGTTGGTAGAGGATTGCAGATGGAAGGGGCGTGGCTTCACAGAGATCAAGAAACAGATGCAAATTCATAAAGGGTGGATCTTTTCCAGATGTTTTCCTCGATTCTCTGGTCAATATGGTGAGTCCTTGATCGACGAGGAGGTGCCGAAGACACAGCAGACTTCACTTGACATTGGCTGTTTTAACTGGCTAGTGAACATCAGGCCAGGGTATCTCACCTTCCGAGTAAAGGAGGAATGCTTCATTGAGCCGTATTTCCCCTGTCGTTTTGCTCGCCAGTTCCGTTACGACCAACTTTATGTTGGGAACCCGAACCGACGGCTCCAGACTCGTGTTGGACTTGTGGATGGCCTTCGAGCATGGTTGTGGAGCGTCATGGGATGTACCGGTGCTAGATTCAGTCTCCCGAGTTCAGACCGTCAGCTGGATTCGACATTCCTCCATTGTAGTTGGCTATTAGTAGCTAACGAGCCGGTCCCTGTGAGGGCTATCTCAGATCTGGTAGCCGAAGCATCGTTGCGAGTTGACACTCAGACACTCCAAGATGCCGCTCACGCTCAAAGGAAGCGTCGCCATTCTCATCCGCCAATTGAGACTGAGGAGGGGTTCCACGACTCTGGCGCAGGGACTCTAGGAGAGGACCATGTTGAGTCTGCAGTTTATGAGAAGAACCTTGGTACTCTCTCCTTTTACCCTTCGTTTTCTCATCCTTTCCATTGGACTTCTTATTCAACTGAATTTTCAGGAAAATCTGTTGGAGAAGAAGAATTTCAACCCTCTCAAGGGGTGAAACGAAAGATGTTAGCCCATAAGAATCGCGTGAATCCTCGGTCCCTTGACATAGACTTGACCAGTAATGACCCAATCAGTGACGGAGGTATCAATTCACCGTGATGTAATCTGAAATTTCGACTCTTGGAGACTGACATTTCTGCGTTTGCATGCAGGGGGTTTTAGGGATTATGATCCTAGCTTTGATTTTCCTCACCACAATTCTGCTGAGCCCAGTTCTGCTCATGCTGAGCTAAGTTTTACTCAACAAATGTATGAAGCTATAGCGGAGGAGGCCGACGTAGGACCTGATTCGGTGAACCCAGGTACATCTAACGTCGATAACTCCTCTTCTGGATGGCGAATGCGAGAATTGACCGACTCGGAATTCGTATCCCCACTAATTACCTCTTCGCTTTTTTGCTCTTTTAGAGGGATTGCAGGAGACAAATGCACGAACCGAGACTAAGCAAGCTAACCCCACTGTAGGAAGTAAGTAGCTTTACCTATTGTTTGACTTGATTGCATTCGCCTTCCTAATGCCTTCTTTTTCAGACTTCTCCATGGAAGATTTCGTGGAATCTGGTTTATATGGCAACACTTCCATGGATGACACGCTCTGGCAGCAGTCACAGGATGGAGATACCCTTGGTGAAGATTTACCCGAGGCTACCGTCCCTGAAGGAGGTATGAGTTTTCTCTTCGATTAATTATAGGACCGGCCGTTTGGCCAATACCACTATAATTAAAAGAGGCTGAGACCTTCCCTTTGCGTAGCGGCAGGTACTCCTCTTTCCGCCGCTCTCTCGGAATCAGCTACCACAGCGACCGTTGAGATAGATGAGCACACTGAGGGCTCAGCCGCGGTTGACAGCATCCCAGCGATAGATACGCCTCTGGTAGACTCGCTAGCCTCTCGAGACTACAATCAAGGAGACGGTAAGGGTCTTTAGCCAAATAAGTTTTAAGCCCATTTTTTCTTGAAAATTCTAAAGTCCTCTTTTCTTCCGTCGCGAGCCTACATCTCGACTCCATGACTGGCGAGGCGTTGATCTTTGGATGAAGATCCGTCCCATCTTATTATCGTTTGGAAATGCGCTCATTCTTTTCTTTGGTGAACACGGTGATCGAAAAGGTCCTTCATGGCGGGCTTTCTCTTCATCCCGATTCGGGCGATGGATGGCCTTGATACGGATATGGGTTATCCCGAAATGCTCAGCCATTGTTGATGACCTCGCCCATCCGGAGGGAAAGCTTCGAGATCGCAAGAGCCGCGGCACCGGGCTTCTCATACATAGCCGCCGTGACCGACGCTTAGAGGCATGGCGCGATGCTCGTGTTTTTACCGGGCTCGAGGTCGGTCTGAGAGAGAGCCGCGCCCGACCAGCTTCGGAGTCTGTTGTTGCCGAAACATATTCTTCCCTAAGCCATATCGGTGATATTGTGGCGAGTCGCGGAAAGGATAATCTTGCCGTGGAGAGCTCCATGCCGAGGAAGATAAGATGAGTATTTTGGGTGGCCAAGGCCAACAAGGAAGAAGCCCTCGCCGTCGGCGTCTAAAGAACTTCGACCTATCGAGCGGAACTTGGTTGAGCTCGAGGAGGCAACCACGAAGAACTCCACCAGGCTTACAGTGATGAAGTATCTCAGCTCGAACAACAAATCCTTTGTCATAGACTTGATGTTTAAACAGTGGTAGCTCCTTCTATATTTACTCCAAATGAATAAGATTTATTCCCTTCATTGTTGATTATGATTCTTTTATTTCGTCAGAAATAATTAACCATAATACTTATAGGATTTTGGCAAACCCTCACCATCAACGGGTTTGATTAGCCTTTACCAACTACCGCTTGAGTTGGCTAGCGCGCGGATTATCCGATCCGCTCAAGACGCGACGTTGTGCTAAAAGAATGAAACTCTCTTAGACTTAATGCTACGATGTTGAATCGTAGGCTTCATACTCTTTACCGCAAGAGACCATCCTAACGCTGCAGTTACGCCAGACTCATCCCTTCTTAGGCTTCGATGAAATACCCCGTAATCAACTCGTGTCTTCTTCAATCGGAGAAAGACTAAACCGCAACGCTGCAGTTACGCCAGACTCATCCCTTCTTAGGCTTCGATGAAATACCCCGTAATCAACTCGTGTCTTCTTCAATCGGAGAAAGACTAAACCGCAACGCTGCAGGAGGCGCTGGCTTTATCCCTTCTTAGGCTTCGATAAAATACCCCGTAATCAACTCGTGTCTTCTTCAATCGGAGAAAGACTAAACCGCAACGCTGCAGGAGGCGCTGGCTTTATCCCTTCTTAGGCTTCGATAAAATACCCCGTAATCAACTCGTGCCGTAGCGCTGAAAAATACTTACAAGATCCCCGAAACCAACTCGTGACGGGGAGTCGGCGAATGACAACCCATCGAATGATACAGACGTCGAATCGTTAAGACGCGAACTCGACGGCGAACCCACGGTTTAAACCGGACTTGAACGGACGATCGGATTTCGGGACCGTTGAACCGGAACGAACCAAGAGTTAATCCCGGAATCAAGTACAGACGGAACCCAAGCCCGAGAGACGAAAACGCCGGAAAACGACGCGAAAACGACGGAAAAAACAACGCGAGGCGACACCTCGGCCAAATGGCCAAGGTGGCTCGGCCACTGGTCGAACTTCACCAAGTGGCCGGGAGGCTGGCCACTTTGGTCGAGCCACTCGCCAACTTGGCCGAGGTGCTCTACCAGTGGTCGATGTGGCTCGGCCACCATGGTCGAGCCACCTCTACCAACCCGCCGGTGGCTCGCCAAGTGGACGAGCCACTTGGCCCGCGCACACCCCCCCCTCTCTATTGTATAAATAGGGGGGGTCTTGTTGGTTCACCCCGATTTTGGCCGATCGAGAGGACTAGGACTTGGACTTGGGCTTCAAGCGATTGGATTTTCGTGAGCACGGATTTTGGGGACTTTCGAGGAATTCTTGAGATCTACGAGCCGCCAACGATAGTTCCGGAAAGCACCGCAGCATAAACCTAGTCGACGCCGATCTACAAGCCGAAGGTAATCAATTCGGTCGAACTACAGATACCCTCTAGATTAAGCTTCGCCTTAATCTCGTGGATAGCGCCGGATTTCTCCTAGTAGATCTCACCCGCCCGCCATCCTCTCCTTCGTGAGTGTGATCCCTTAGGCGCTTCGCTTTCGCGGAAACGAGCCCCTTCACATCTCAGTAGTTCCGTAACCCGGTCACTACCGGATTGAATTGCGCTGTGGTCCACGGACACAAAAGTCCCCGCGACAGTAAAGAACCCACGCAAGCGGTGATCCGACATACCGTAGATCCTCGTGGTTTGTTCAAAAGGATAAAGTTGTAATCTTTTCGATTTTCATTGTACTTTAAAATAAAGGCATTTCTTTTGAATTTTGTTGTAGGCCAAAGAAGCCGTAAGCAAATTCAAATCAATGACAATCATCCCGACTTTTACCGCGAACAAGCCGGCGACCACAAGAGCCAACGGCTTCAACAAAGAAGCCGCCGTGGTCGTGAGCCGCTGATCCGCATCCCGGCCGAAAAAGTCAAAGGCCCCGCGACGATAGAAAATTTGCATACGCCTCGACCTGAAGGGGCCGCTGCCCCTTGACCCCGCCCGCTAACCGGCTAGCGGGACCGCCAAAACTCGCGTAGGGTGTAATAATTACGCCCAATAAGTCAACCGAATCCAAGTTGATCCGGTTCCGCCAGGAGTATCATACTATCGCCCTTGTCCGTGATCGCCCTTCCCCACAAATTCGAAGGATCTCCGCCGCAAGAAAGGTCCGCTTGTCCTCGCCCGAACTTTAAGGCGAGGATCTTAACTCCGCCAAGGCCGGGTTGCACCAATGGCATCCTTCCCAGATCCAAGATCGCCGGATCTACGCTAGAGATCACCGCTGATATGCGCCCGCCTCTCATAGAGAGCCCGCCAGAGGCAACGCCAACGCCGACGCTGCGAGTTCGCCAAGGCCCTCGAATCGGCCGACGGTGTCCGCTACAAAGTGGATTCAAGTCCGTGAGAGGTCAAGAACCTCATCAACAAAGTGCACGGCAACTCCTCCAAGCCGCCAACAAATGATTGGGTCCGCCAAACGGAACCGATCAACACTTGAAGAAACATATCCAAGAGCAAGAAAACGGTGTTAGAGCGCCTCCGCCCGCTGTAACGATGATCGAGGTAAAATTTCGATCAAGGATTGTTTGGGCCCGCCAAGAGGCCCCACCAACTCACGGTGATGGGGTCCTACCCTCTCCGCCATGATAAGAAGATTCCCGCACCGCTTCACCGGAATTCGGATCGAAGTTTGAGAGCCCGCCGAACTTCAAGGCCGCAAAGGCTTAACGCTGAGACGAAAGTGACTCTGGAACCTCTCGATAATGTGGCTCATCCTCGGCGAGACGCTGGCCCGACGACGATGACGCTATACCGGAAGTCGCATCAACACACGAGGGGTTGCTCGCATTCATGCCGATGAGTGGTACTATCGTGCTCGGGGTACGAAAATCTCAAATAGAAGTTTCCCCGAATTGGACACGCATTGTTCGTGTTCCAAACTAATCGTATGTGTTGTCGAATATAACCGCACTGCCACCAAGAAGGCGTCGGTCTTTGATAGGCTTGGCAACAAAATGCCAAAACCTAAGTCAAGATGCTTCGGCGGAAGAAGATCGGAGTCTCAAGGCGATGAATTGTCAAGGGTAACCACCAATATGACCAGCAGAGGATTGGGTTATGTATCTTCTTCAGAAGACGAATGTCCGACACAGGAGACGGACATTCATTGGATTCCTCCACTTGGGACTCTAATGTTAGCATCGATGAAATTTTCAAGGGGAAGGTCTATATTTTGGACGAGGTCCTCGAGTCCCTCCCAAAGCGGCATATGTCCCAAGAGGGAAGCTGGATAACTACTATGCCTTTAGAAGGGGATTGGGATACGAATCCTCCTCAGAAGATGAATGCTCATGGCTGATTGATAACAATCCACCCAATGAGGGAGACAGACATTCGTCTGATTCTTCGGCTTGGGATTCTGACACCAGCCTCGGAGAAGCTTTCAAGGCTACGGTCGATCCTGCTACTATTGAAGATGATGAAGATATGCCAACATGGGAAGACCCATGGATCCAACAACTCAGAGAGCAGTTTGGGGATAGATTCGAACAAAGAGAACCCCCCACTAAGGACGAGGTAGTCCAGGTTAATATGGGTGACGAAGAACGTCCTAAGCTCATAAACATCAGCAATACTCTTCCCTCAGAAGAGAAGGAAGAGTTAATTGCCTTGATCAGGGAGTATATCGATGTATTCACCGAGTTACGAGGACATGCCGACTTGACCCTAATGTGGCGACACATCGCCAACATCAAGATGGATGTCAAACCCGCCAAGCAACAAAGAAAGACGGTTTCGCCCACAAATATTGCAAGCGCATCGCTGACGGCGAAGAAACTCATAGAATCGATTCATCGAGGAAATTCAACATCCGGATTGGTGGCTAATATAGTCCCGGCCATGAAGAAGAATGGCTCGATTAGGATCCGTGTTTATTACAGATCTAAATGTCGCTATTCAAAAGATGACTTCCCTCTTCCAATCACTGATGTCATAGTCGACAATACGTGTGGATTTGAAAGAATGTCATTCATGGATGGTTTCTCGGGTTACAATCAAATCAAGATGCACCCCGAGGATGCCAAGCACACAAGATTCAACGCATCAGATATATTGTTACACGGCCATGCCGCTCGCCTCAAAAATGCTGGTGCCACATATCAGCGAGCGATGACGGAAATTTTCCAGGATCATCTCCGGAAAACGGTCGAATGCTACGTCGACGACTTAGTCGTAAAAAGCCGTGACAGAGGAGATCACATTAAAGATCTTAGAATGGTATTCGAGCTCATGCGAACTCATCAATTAAAGATGAATCCTGCCAAATCCTTCCTTGGGATGTCCAAAGGGCAAGTTTCGGCTTCGCCGCCACCAACAAAGGAATCCACGCCGATCCCGACAAAGTAAAGGCGATTCAAGAGTTGCAACCTCCGAAATCCGAGAGAACTCGGGGTTATAAGGGCGACATGACATCCGACGGTTCATATCGAACCTATCCGAAGTGCCAACCGCTTCTGTTGAACAAGAAGGGCGGTCGTATTTGGGACGACGCCGCCGAAAGCCGCTCAAGAAATCAAGTTATATCTCTAAACCTCCTGCTCTTGTCGCACCGCTAGCCGGAAAGCCGCTCTTGATTTACATCAAGGCAACGGATCACTCGTTCGCTTGCTCGCGCAGACGACGACGACGGTCACGCAATGCGCAGTATTACTTGAGTCGAACATTAGTCGGCGCCGAAGTCTCGATACCCAATGGTCGAAGCAAGGTTTTGCATTAGTGTTCGCGATTCGAAAATGCGACACTATTTAGTCGGACAGACGATTTATGTTATCTCTAACGAACCGTCCGAATATTTATGACCCACCGCCTCAATGAGTTGGCGCCCGCTAAATGGGCCTTACTCCGCCCCAATATGACTTGCACTTCAAACAATGTAGTCGGTCAAAGGACAAGCGATTTATGATCTCTTGGTCGCCACCACAACGGACGCAGCTTGAGCTATACGATGATCTTCCTGACGGTTCACGGTCAACACTACATCGCACCAACAAATATGGCGCTTGTATTTTGACGGAGCTTCGAAGCAATTAACGTGGCAAGTGCCCCTGATGTTCTAAGATTTCACGGGTCGGGTTGTCTTAGTTTCCCGTGGAATCATGTCATGCCCCGCGGCTTATTCACTCACCAACCTTGTTCCAATAACGTAAATAATACAACGCTACTTATCTGGACTTAGCTTCGCCAAGGAACCGGGGTAGAGTATCTCGCCGCACGGCGATTCGCAATTGATAGTTAAACAGATCCGTGGAGACTACGAAGTCAGAAATCCAGATCTAATTCCTTATCATCAGGTAGCAATCGAGATGGCGAGCTCGTTTGAAGAGTTCTTCATCGAATATATCCCGCGCCTCCAAAACGCTTACGCAGATGCACTGGCGGCGTTAGCGGTGTCGTTAGCACAACCTTCCGAGACCGAGCAACTGGTTACGGTCAGGACTCACCAGCTCTTCGTATCAATATATGATGAGGTACGAGAAGATGAAGGGGTAATTACCAAAGAGGTACATACAACCCAAACCAAATTGGAGCCCCGAGATTGGCGCTTTCCTATCGTCGACTACGCCTACATGGTATTTTGCCGTAAGACGGAAGGAGAGAGAGTCAATCCGCTAAGAGCTCCAAGATTCTTCTACGACACGGAAACCCGTGATGCTATATCACGGGTACGATGGTCTTTATCCGATGCCTCTCAAACAAAGAGGGTAAGAGGTCCTTCGAAGCACACGAAGGTGAATGTGGTGCGCACTACCGGGTCCCAAGCTCTATGATCGAATCAGAGAATGGGCTACTTCGCCAACGATGATTAATGACGCAATGAGCACGCCGAAAGGCCATGCGTCAAATTCACGCCAATTATATGCACCTCCCCGAAAGCAGCTTGCATCCTTCGCCACATCCCCGCCATTCGAGACATGGGGAATGGACGCTGTAGGTCCCATTTTTCCTCCGTCACCAAAGGCGATCGGTTTATCCTAGCGACACCGACTACTTCTCCAAGTGGTCAAGCAATCCCGCTTAAAAGAAGTAAAGGCGAAGTACCGCCATCAAGTTTATCAAACACCATGTCATCTATCGACATGGTGTCCCGACGGATCGTGCATGACAACGGTCCCCAATTCATCGCCAATTCCTTCATCGTTTTGCTAAAAGTTCAATACAAGACGCCTCGCCGATTTACCTATAATCCAGCAGCAAATGGATTAGCCGAGGCATTCAACAAGACGATTATCAAAATTTTGTCGAAGCTTGTGAAGAATAACAAGCGAGACTGGGATGATAAACTCGGAGAAGCACTCTGGGCATATCGCACAACCAGACGCGACGCCAACCGAGCCACCCCGCATCTCGGGTTTACGTGTGAAGCAGCTTCTCCGCTGGAAATCCAGATTCGCCATTTCTCGCATCTCTCAATGAGATGACGACCAAGAACAACATCAAAACGCCTCAAGAGCTTGAGATGTTAGATGAGAAGCCGAGGCTCAACAATGCATTGAGTTCTACCAAGCTAGGATGTCGAGGGCTTTCAACAAGAAAGTTCGACAGAGAACCTTTAAAGAAGGAGATTTGGTCCTCGCTGCTCGACGACCGATAATCCTCACTTCCAAAAAGAAAGGTAAATTCGAACCTAAATGGGAGGGTCCGTTTGTAATAGAAACGGTTTACTCCAATGGTGCGTGACGCCTAATTACCCAGAATGGCGACCGCAATTAATGCCGATAAATGGAAGTTCCTCAAGAAATACTACCCTTAGTATCTTCGGATAACCCGCTTCGACGGGAAGTTCCTCGTGGGATATTTCACCCACTTTTCTTGAGGATAACCCTAGATTTATCCTTCATCACAATTTTCCCCACCGATCAAATTCTTGACTGTAGGCCACAAATTCTTCGGTACATTACCAAAGTCCCTCTTGATTCCGCCTATGAACAAGAGGCCCACTAAAATCCTTTTCACGCCGGAGATAGAATATAAAAATTCCTTCCTTCCAAAATCCTTTTCGTGTCAAACTAAGGGTTCCATCTTTCATCCTAGGTAGCTACCGACCGGGTATGGCCGATTTTCGCACCGTGTTGTCCGATCGAAGGTCACCCGAAGTCTTTTCGTTCTCGGCGGAGATCCCACTTTAGTTCCATCTTTCATCCTAGGTAGCGCTCGACCGGTAGCGCGCGGGATTTTCGCATCAGTTGTCCGACAAGGTCACCTCGAAGTCTTTTCGCTTCGGCGGAGATCCCACTTTAGTTCCATCTTTTCCTAGGTAGCTCGACCGAAGGTATACGGATGTTCGCATCAAGTTGTCCACCAAGGTCACCGAAGTCTTTTCGATTCCTACAAGTGCCCCTCGCTATTGGTTTCATTCTCAGAAATAGAACATAAAGTTCTCCCTCTCACCAATTTACTCCTGCTCAGCCATTCTCCGTCAAAAGAAGACACCGTTCGTTCTTGGGCATTCTATCCCGCCTAAGAGGGATAAAGCCAACGCCACACGCTGCTGTCGGTTTAGTCTTTTTCCGATTGAAGAAGACACCGTTCGCCTTGGGGTATTTTATCCCCGCCTAAGAAGGGATAAAGCCAACGCCACACGCTGTCGGTTTAGTCTTTTTCCGATTGAAGAAGACACCAAGGTTCGCCTTGGGGTATTTTATCCCAAGCCTAAGAAGGATAAAGCAACCACACGCGCTGTCGGCTTAGTCTTTTTCCGATTGAAGAAGACACCGTGAGTTTGATTCGGGTATTTTATCCCAAGCCTAAGAAGGGATAAAGCCAACACCTCACACGCCTGTCGGGTTAGCCTTCCCGTGAAAAGACAAAGTCTACGATTCAACATCGTGAGCAAGAAGTCTAAGAGAGTTTCATTCTTTTAGCACAACGCTGTGTGTAGAACGGATTTAGATAATCTACATGCTAGCCCACCAAACGGTAGTGGTAAAGGCTCATCAAACCCGCTGAGGGTCGGGTTGGCTAATAACCCTAAAGCCAACGCCACACGCGTCGCTTAGTCTTTTCTCCGATTGAAGAAGACACCGTGAGTTTGATTCGGGTATTTCATCCCGGCCTAAGAAGGGATGAGTCTATGTGTAACGCTGCTGTCGTGGTCTCGCCCGTAAAGAGTATGAAGCCTACGATTCAATATCGTAGCATTAAGTCTAAGAGAGTTTTATTCTTTAGCACAACGCCACGGCGAACGGATCCGATAATCCGCACGCCAGCCCAACTCAAACGGTAGTTGGAAGGCTAGTCAAACCCGCTGATGGTCGAGGGTTTGCCAAAAATCCTATAAGTATTATGGTTAATTATTTCTAACTAAGTAAAAGAATCATAATAAACAATGAAGGGAATGGATCTTATTCATTTGAAGTAAATATAGAAGGAACTACAACCGCTAAACATCAAGTCTATGACAAAGGATTTGTTGTTCGCCGGTGACACTTCACCATTGTAAGCCCGGTGAAGTTCTTCAACTCTCGCCCCGGCGACTCTCATCGGTGTTCGCGTTTTGTGGTTGCCTCCTCAACTCACCAATTCTCGCCGACGATCGAGCTCCCTAGACGCAACGGTGAGGGCTTTTCCTTGTTGGCCTTGGCCGCCCAAACCGTCATCTTATCTTCCTCAAGATGGAGCTCTCCCCGAAAGCGATATTCTCTCCGCGACTCGCCACAATATCACCGATGTGGCTTAGGGAAGAATATGTCTCAAGAACAACACCCGAAGCTGATCGGCGCTGTCTCTCGTGATCCGACCTCGAGCCCAAGAAAACACGAGCATCGCCATGCCTCCAAACGCTGAAACCGATGAGCAGCCTACATATGAGGAAACCCCAGCCTACCGCAGCTTCAGCCAAGCTTTCCTCCGATGGGCGAGGTCATCAACAATGGCTCGAGCAACTCGATAACCCATATCTCGATCGGCTATCCGGATCAAGCAAGGGTTCGAATCGATGAAGAGAAAGCCCGCCATGAAGGACCTTTTCGATCACCATGTTCACCAAAGAAAAGAATGAGAGCATTTCCAAACAGATAATAAGATGGGATGGATCTTCATCCAAAGATCAACGCCTCGCCAAGTCATGGAGTCGAGATGTAGGCTCGCACGGAAGAAAAGAGGACTTTAGAACTTTCAAAGAAGAAATGGGTGAAAATTTATTCTAAAAGACCCTTACCCGCCTCCTTCTGTAGTCTCGAGGCTAGCGAAGTCTACCGTGAGGCGATCTATCGCTGATGTCAACCGCTGCCGAGCCCTCGCAGTGCTCATCTATCTCAACAGCCGTGGTAGCCGATTCCGAGCGGCGGAAAGAGGAGTACCGCCACGCACAAATGGAATGTCTCACTCTTTAATTATAGTATTATTAGCCAAACGCTGGTCCTATAATTAATCGAAGAGAAAATTCATACCTTCTTCGTGGACGGTAGCTTCGTAAATCTTCACCAAGGGTATCTCCATCCGTGACCAAGCTGCCAGAAAGGTGTCATCCATGGAAGTGTTGCCATATAAACCAGATCCCACAAATCTTCCATGGAGAAGTCCAAAAGAAGGCATTAGGAAGGCGAATGCAATTAAGTCAAATAATAGGTAAAGCTACGCACCTCCTACAATGGGGTTAGCTTGCTTAATCTCGATTTGTGCATTTGTCTCCCAATCCTCTAAAAGAGCAAAAAGCTAAGAGGTAATTAGTGGAGGTACGAATTCGAAGTCGCTCAATTCTCGTGATTCGCCATCCGTAAGAGGGTTATTGACGCTAGATGTACCGGTTCACCGAATCAGTCCTACGCCGCCTCCTCCGCTATAGCTCCATACATTTGTTTGGTAAAACTTGGCTCAAAGATAAGCGTAACCGCTCAAAGAAAATTGTGGTGAGCAAAATCAAAGCCGTGATCATAATCCCTAGAACCCCTCGCATGATAACGGAAGAAATGTCGGCCTTCAAAAGTCGAATTTCAGATTTCATCACGGGAATTATTACCTCCGCCACCGATCGATCTACCGGGTCAAGTCTATATCAAAGGACCGAGGATTCACGTGATTTTTATGGGCTAGCCTCTTTCGCTTAACCCTTGAGAGGGTCAAATTCTCCTCTTCAACAGATTTTCCGAAAATTCAATTGGATGAGAAATCTAATGGAAAGGATGAGAAAACGAAGGGAAAAGGAGAAAGTACCGAGGTCCTTCTCATGAGCCGCAGCTCTCCGCCGGTCCTCTCCTAAAATAGCAGCCGTTGAAGTGGAACTCCTCCTCACCTCACCCGGCCGATAAGATTACGGCGCCCCTCCGAGCTTGAGCGGATTCAGGTGTCTCGAGTGCCGCCGCAACGATGCTTCGCTACCAGATTCGAGATGGCCCTCACAGGACTCCACTCGCTAGCTACTAATAGCCAACTACAATGGAGGAATGTCGACTCAACCGACGGGTCCGAGCTCGAGATCAATCTAACACCGGTATCCCATGACGCCCACAACCATGCTCGGCCATCCACAAGTCCACCTCGAAGTCCGAGTCGCCGGTTCGGGTTCCCAACATAAAGTTGGTCGTGAACCGAATCGGGCAAAGCAAAACGACAGGGAAAATAAGGCTCATGAAGCACTCCTCCCTACTCGAAGGTGAGATACCGCCTCGATATTCACTAGCCGCTGAAATAGCCAATGTTAGTGAAGTCTCCGGTTTCGCACCTCTTCGCCGACCAAGGACTCACCATATTGACCGAGAATCGAGGAAAATATCTCGAAAAGATCCACCCTTTGTGAATCAGACTGCTTCTTGATCTCTAAAACCACGCCTTCCATCCGCAATCCTCTACCAACCGTAAGAAAGGAGTAGACGAATTGGAACCCGCGTGCCACATCATGTCGGACGATGAAGGACCAACCGTGCCATCAAATAGGTATATGGGAGCTCTACTGACGGAAGGGATACGGATGATGGCTCGCCCTCTCGAGTAAACGCCGAACTATATGCCGCAATCCACGGTGAATACCGCCACCATCACCGAAGGAGAGAGAGTTCCTTCAGGGTAGTTGAACAAGCAGGATAAAGGACCTCCAAAGGTAAAGCATCATCGATTGATATGGAACCACACACTTTGGAGCCGATTGCAAGATAGCCTGCTAGAAGAGTTGTCTACCGATAGGCTTCACCGCATGCCACGTAAAGGTCGCGAAACTTGGTCCCCGAAAGCCTCTTTGGCGAGCCGAAAGATAAGAGTTAGCCTCTGACTTCTCGATCAGTTCTAACCTTCAAGGAGTGAGCGTGATAGTTCACATATTTCCGCATTTGTCCTCCAAATGCCGAACAAGTAATTGGCGAACCGCTTCGACTCACCTCACATTTCTCTCTTGGCGCAAGGTTCGACCGAGCTATATAGTAATGACAAGTGAGATCCCATAAAGTCTTATAACGATCGGGCGGTGTTCCTTCAAATTGCCTCGCCTCGATTGAGGGAAAGTACTCGATATAGCATCTTCCCATGGGTAGACCTGAAATACGGCACATCTCATGCAAAGCCAACCCCAACTCGCCATGTTTAGTGAAAACGATTCAACTGGATTATAAAGCTCAATAAGGTGAAGAAATGGTTGGCACCGATTGGAAGGCCATACATGGTGGCACGAATCGCGAATACGCACTAAGCACGGTTCTCCATCCCATCTACCGAGGACGAAGTGGTCGCGACCCCACCCGCTTGACGAGTGTACCCACCGAAGAATCTATGATCGACGACGCGATCTCGCCCCAATTTAGCAAGGCTTATCTTCAAAGTCGAGGCAGAACAAAAGCTCATCACGGGCTGTGTGTCCAGCCCTACAACCCTGTGGTGAAGGCCGATGACGCGATTCGCTGGAACCCTGAACCGGCCGCCGGGTAATAAACCCACAATGAATATGATCATGCTCCTACGACGCCATGACATACGGCGGTCACAAAGATGGTGTCTAAGGTCGGTCAATGAGAGCCGACGAGGTATCCGGGAATATACAAGGCCTCCGCCGCCTTTGTTCAACCACCTCACTCTCGATAAGAGCCGTGATCCGGATCCTTAATCGAAGCCACCGAACGTAACTGCCGCGCAGCGTCTCGCGGAGCGGGTGTCTTTACGAGTGATCGGGTGACCAATCGCGGAGAATGCGGAACTCCCTCACATACTGATCGCTCCTCCATGTGCCGGGCAAATCGAGGCGTAGATAAAAATCGCGATCATCACACATGGAATAATAGTCACTATCCATCGACCGCAGTAGGGCCGGAAAAGCTCCCGAGGAATAATCAACTGAAATCGTAAAATATTCAGCTAGTAAATGGCGCTGAATTCATTACATAGATTGAGTCATACCTTATAACGGGTATGACGATTTCATCCAGATAAATACCCGGAGAACGATAAATATAGCCGCAATCCAAGCGCAATATATCCCGCTCTACGGCAAGGGTACGGTATGAAATCGCCCCGCTAAAGATATCGAGACGGTGATCTTTGAAGCCCCAATCCTCATGAAGGAGAATCTCGGCTCTTCCCAATCGCCACAAAGGAGAACGGCGGGTCATAACGAACGCGGCATAACTGAAGCCGCCGGTCCCCACAGGAGGATTTCGCTCTTCCCAATCGCCACAAAGGAGAGCTAAGCGGGATACAATGCATATTTGTATGAGAATATGATAAGCGGCACACCACCGAAAAGAAGGCTGCATTCACGCGTCGCGGCGAAGTTGATCGACTCAAACATGGGGTCTTCGTGGACGACATCGAAACCGCAAAAGAAGACAAATAAAGTCAGATATGCGGTCAAAAATTAACGAAAAAGGCGATCAGTGCAACAACCGACGCGCCGAACACGGCTAGGCACGCATCAGCGCCGCCGCGTTCCAGGCGCTGCCCAAAGCGCCCGGGCGCTTCAGGTCGCGGCCTCAGCGCGCGCAAATACTTCAGTGCGGCTCAGCGCTGCCGCACGCCTGTGTCGGGCGGCGCTGCCAGTAGCCTACCGGGCGCCATTACCACTGCGGTGCCGCCGGGCGCGGCCGCCGGGATCACGCCACCGCCGACGCCGCCCTCCCGTTTTGTCGATTTTATACCGCGACGCAAAAAAAAAAAAGAGAGAAGAAAAGAAGAAAAGAATTTACAAAACCCTCGCGGCACATACCTCGCTGATCGAAGGAGACAAGACGGGCGAAGCTTAGATGAAAACAAGAGAAAAAAGAGCAAGAAGGGGGCCGCCTAGGTCATAGGCAAAGGAGGATTATGGGTATTTATAACAACCCCATATGGATCCAATCCTCTTTGAACAAGGACTCCTATTTGGCAAGAAATAGGAATTTAATTGAGCCCAATCAATTCTAATTAGGACTCTAATCAGCCCCTAATTAGGAGTCCTAATTGGAATCTTATCCTGATGGCAAAATAGTGCCAAATCAGTCCGCTGATTGGCTCCTACCCTCCGCCAAGTTTGGAAAAATTCTCAGGCCACCACCGACATCAACGCTGCCGCCTAATCCTACCCAACTAGGATTACGTAGTATAAACCGCTTCCTAATTTGTCGAGAAGTTCCCTAAGAATATTCTCACAAGAAATATTCTTAGGATAACTCGATCGCATGGATTGCACCGACGAAATCAACGCTACGCCTAATCCTACCCAATTAGGATTACGAGTATAAACCGCTTCCTAATTTGTCGAGAAGTTCCCAAGAATATTCTCACAAGAAATATTCTTAGGATAACTCGATCGGCGGATTGCACCGACGCAAATCAACGCTCGCCTAATCCTACCCAACTAGGATTACGAGTATAAACCGCTTCCTAATTTGTCGAAGTTCCCTAAGAATATTCTCACAAGAAATATTCTTAGGATAACTCGATCGCGCGGATTGCACCGACGCAAATCAACGCCGCCTAATCCTACCCAATTAGGATTACGAGTATAAACCGCTTCCTAATTTGTCGAGGTTCCTAAGAATATTCTCACAAGAAATATTCTTAGGATAACTCGATCGTATGGATTGCACCGACGCAAATCAACGCTCGCCTAATCCTACCCAACTAGGATTACGAGTATAAACCGCTTTCTAATTTGTCGAGAAGTTCCCTAAGAATATTTTCACAAGAAATATTCTTAGGATAACTCGATCAAGGGGATGGCATCGACGCATCAACGCTGCCGACCAATCCTACCCAACTAGGATTACAGTATAAACCGCTTCCTAATTTGTCGAGAAGTTCCTAAGAATATTTTCACAAGAAATATTCTTAGGATAACTCGATCGCGGATGGCATCGACATCAACGCGCCGACCAATCCTACTCCAACTAGGATTACGAGTATAAACCGCTTCCTAATTGGTCGAGGAGTTCCTAAGGATATTCTCACAAGAAATATTCTTAGGATAACTCGATCGCATGGATTGCACCGACGCAAATCAACGCCTAATCCTACCCAACTAGGATTACGAGTATAAACCGCTTCCAAATTGTCAACGAGGAGTTCCCGGAGAATAAACCCATATTCTTAAGGATAACTCGTAACCCTTAATTTCCTCCCACAATAATCTCCAAGAGAGGAATAACTGACGAGGAGTGAAAGTCATGTTGACATCTGGACGATGTGTTCAAATTCAAGAAACTTCTCCCACAAGTGGATAATCATATCCTCCTCAGAAGTTAAACCAACAACACACGGATGATGGAGGAATTAGCCGAGTGAGGGTTATGAAGTTCCATGTATTCGACATACCAACGGTCGCCAACAAGGAGTTCACGACATACCGAGAAGTCCAAAATTTGATGGTTAGTCAAACAACGCACCAACCGACACGAAGTTACAAACAAAACTCACCCACCGAAGTCAAGATAACAAGCGGTCGACAATAAATGCAAAGACCGCGGATTTTATCGTAAATCCTACAAAGAACCGGATGGTCTCAAAGAATCAAGACTTGAAGCTATCTTGTGGGACCTCACCGATCAAGGCCGGAATCATCATGTCCAAAGCATCCTGCACTCATCAAGAATCGACCGAGACGCTTTGGAGGGGTATCAGAGGCTGAAAAAAATACTTACAAGATCCCCAAACCAACTCGCGGACGGGAGTCGGCGAATGACAACCCATCGAATGATACGACGCCGAATCGCTAAGACGCCAACTCGACGGCGAACCCACGGCTTAAACCGACTTGAACGGACGATCGGATTTCGACCGCTGAACCGAACGAACCAAGAGTTAATCCCGAATCAAGTACGACGGAACCCAAGCCCGAGAGACGAAAACGCCGAAAACGACGAAAAACAACGAGCGACACTCACCAAATGGCCAAGGTGGCTCGCCACTTTGGCCGAGCCACCTTGGCCAACTCGTCGAGGTGCTCGCCAAGTGGCCGAGGAGGCTCGCCACTTTGGCCGAGCCACCTTGGCCAACCTGGCCGAGGTGGCTCGGCCAAGTGGACGAGCCACTTGGCCCGCGCACAACCCCCCCCTCTCTATTGTATAAATAGGGGGGGTCTTGTTGGTTCACCCCCGGATTTTTGGCTGATCAGAGAGGACTAGGACTTGGACTTGGGCTTCGGCGATTGGATTTTCAGAGCACGGATTTTGGGGGACTTTCAGAGGAATTCTTGCGAGATCTACGAGCCGTCAACGCATAGTTCCGAGCACCGGCGAGCATAAACCTAGTCGACGTCAGATCTACAAGCGGAAGGTAACTGAATTCGGGTCGAACTACAGATACCCTCTAGATTAAGCTTCGTCTTAATCTCAGGGATAGCGCTGTGATTTCTCCTAGTAGATCTCACCCGCTCCGGCGATCCTCTCCTTCGTGAGTGTGATCCCCTTAGGCGCTTCATTTCTTCGTGAAACGAGCCCTTCATATCTCAGAGTTCCAACCCGGTCACTACCGATTGAATTGCGCTGTGGTCCACGGACACAAAAGTCCCCAAGACAGCAAAGAACTCCACGCAAGCTGGTGATCCGACATAACAGATCCTCGTGTTTGTTCAAAAGGATAAAAGTTGTAATCTTTTCTCGATTTTCATTGTACTTTAAAATAAAAGGCATTTCTTTTGAATTTTGTTGTAGGCCAAAGAAGCCGTAAGCAAATTCAAATCAATGACAATCATCCCGACTTTTACCGCCAACGTGCCTTCTTCAATCGAAAAAGACTAAACCGCAATGCGCAGAGGCGCTGGCTTTATCCCTTCTTAGGCTTCGGATAAAATACCCTTAATCAAACTCGTGTCTTCTTCAATCGAGAAAGACTAAACCGCAACGGTGTGAGGCGCTGGCTTTAGGTTATTGGCCAACCCCCGTTCTCAACGGGTTTGATGAGCCTTTACCAACTACCGCTTGAGTTGGGCTAGCGGTAGATTGTCTAAACCGCTCTACACACAACGTTGTGCTAAAAGAATGAAACTCTCCTAGACTTAATGCTACGATGTTGAATAATAGGCTTGTCTTTTCGGGGAAGACTAACCGGCGGCGCGTGTGAGGCGTTGGCTTTATCCTTCTTAGGCCGGGGATAAAATACCCGAGTCGAACTACGGTGTCTCTTCAATCGGAAAAAGACTAAACCGGCGTGTGTGGCGTTGGCTTTATCCCTTCTTAGGCTTGGGATAAAATACCCAGAATCAAACTCGGTGTCTTCTTCAATGGAGAAAGACTAAGCAAACCAGCGTGTGGCGTTGGCCTATCCACTTAGGATTAGGATCAAATTCCCCAAGATGAACCTTGGTGCCTTCTTTTGGCCAGAATGGCTGAGCAGGAATAAGATTGATTGAGGTGGAGAGAAGGAACTTTATGTTCTGCTTCTATCGAAACCAATAGCGTGGGCCCGCCAGGAATCGAAGAGACTCGTGACCTTCAAAGGACAACCCGGTCTGAAAATCCCTACAAGATACCTTCACGGCGCTACCTAAGATGAGAAATGGAACTAAGAGTGGGATCTCCACCGAACCAAAGAGACTCGTGACCTTCAAAGCGACAACCTGTCTCAAAATCCCTACAAGATACCTTCACCGGCGCTACCTAAGATGAAAGATGGAACTAAAAGTGGGATCTCCACTCGAGAACCGAAGAGACTCGTGACCTTCAAAGGACAACCCGGTCCGAAAATCCCTACAAGATACCTTCACCGGCGCTACCTAAGATGAAAGATGGAACTAAAAGTGGGATCTCCACTCGAGAACCGAAGAGACTCAGTGACCTTCAAAGGACAACCTGGTCCAAAATCCCGACGATACCTTCACCGGTGCTACCTAGGATGAAAGATGGAACTAAAAGGGATCTCCACTGAGAACCGAAGAGACTCGTGACCTTCAAAGGACAACCCGGTCTGAAAATCCCACAAGATACCTTCACGGGCGCTACCTAGGATGAAAGATAGAACTAAAAGTGAGATCTCCACTTCGAGAACCGAAGAGACTCGTGACCTTCAAAGGACAACCCGGTCCGAAAATCCCTACAAGATACCTTCACCGGCGCTACCTAGGATGAAAGATGGAACTAAAAGGGATCTCCACTGAGAACCAAAGAGACTCGTGACCTTCAAAGGACAACCCGGTTCGAAAATCCCCAAGATACCTTCACCGGCGCTACCTAGGCATAGGATGGATAGAGCCCTTCTGTCTATCACGAAGGGGGTCTTACGCTTGGAGAGGAAGAATTTTATATTCTATCTACAGAAGGGGATTTTGAGGGCCTCTTGTTCATAGAAGGAATCAAGAGGGATTTTGGTAATGTACCGTAAAATTTATAGACCTACCGTCAAGGAATTTGATCGGTGGGGGAAATTGTGATGGAGGATAAATTTAGGGTTATCCTCATGAAAAGTGGGTGAAACATCCCACGAGGAACTTCCGTCGAACGGTTATCCCAAGATACTAAGGGTAGTATTTCTTCAGAACTTCCCATTTATCTAAGATTAATTGCCGGCCGCCATTTTGGGTTATAAGGCGATACGCACTATTGAGTAAACCGCTTTATTACAAACGGACCTTCCCATTTAGGTTCGAATTTACCTTTCTTCTTGAAGTGAGGATTATCGGTCGCCGAAAGCAAATGAGGACCAAATCTCCTTCTTTGAAACTCCGCTGTCGCATTTCTTGTTGAAAGCTCTCGACATCCTAGCTTGGTAGAACTCAATGCATTGTTGAGCTTCCAGCGCTTTTATCCAACATCTCGAAGCTCTTCGAGACGCTTCGATGTTGTTTTTCAATCGCCATCTCCGCTGAAAGGGCTGGCGCGGCGACGGAATCAGATTTCCAACGGAGAACCGCTTCACACCCGTGAAACCGTGGAGTACGGGTCGCCCAAATATGCGGCGTATCAAGCAGCGATATGCCTAGAGTGCTTCTCCGAAGTTTATCGCCCCGCCTCGCTTGTTATTCTTCACAAGCTTCGACAAAATCTTGATAATCGCCTTGTTGAACGCCTAATCCATTTGCCGCCGGATTATAGCCGCCGGCGAGACGCCTTGTATCTTGAACTTTTCGCAAAACCTAATGAAGGAATTGCCGATGAATCGGGACCGCTGTCATGCACGACCGTTTCGACACCATGTCGATAGATGACATGGTGTTTGATGAACTTGACGACGGTATCACACTTCTTTTAGCGGATTGCTTCAACCCACTTGAGAAGTAATCGGTGATCGCTAAAATAAACCGACGCTTTGACCGACGGAGGAAAAATGGGACCTATAACGCCCATTCCCCATGTCTCAATGGCCGTGATGTGGCCGGCGATGCAACCGCCAGAGGTCGATGCATATAATTCGCGGAATTTGACACGCATGGCATTTCCGAGCCGCATTCGACCGCATCATTAATCATTGTTGGCCAAAAGTAGCCCATTCTCCTCGATTCGATCAGAGCTTGGGGCCAGCCGTGTGCACTACATTCACCTTCGTGCTTCCCGAAGGACCTCTTCCGCCTCTTTGTTTGAGAGGCATCGAGTAAAAGACCATCGCACTCGACGCATATAACATCCGGGTTTCCGTGTCATAAAAGAATCTTGAGCTCTTCGCCGATTGACTTTCCTCACGCCTTCCCGTAATGCCATGTAAGACGAATCGATGATAGGACAGCCAATCTCGGCTCCAACTTGGTTTGGGTTGCATGTACTTCTTTGGTAACTACCCCTTATCTTCTTGTGCCTCATCGTATAATGGTACTAAGAGTTGGTGAGTCCCGACCGTAACCAGCTGCTCGGTCTCTAAGGTTGTGCTAACGACACCGCTAACGCCGCCAGGCATCCGTAAGCATTTTGGAGGCGCGGGATATATTCGATGAAGAACTCTTTGTAGGGTCGAAAAAGTTTTGTTTGATTGACTTTAAAAAAAAAGATTACAATCACACTCTCTCGACATGCAGGAAGAGAAGGTTGATTTGACTTCTCTTTTGTTGTGTGGATTCTGGTAGCTTAAAGGATGCTTCCCTCGATGCTCACGCCGAGATTGCTTCCCGCTGACGCATCGTAACAAGGTTGCCGATGATCCGAGATTGCCGATGAAGTTTCCAACTCTCCCCGCGCGAAAGTGTCTAAATCTCCACCTCCAAAAGCCGCTTCCCATAGTCGCCCAAGACTATTTATAATACCAAGCACACAACCGTGTGCTATAATCGTGGGAACGGGTTAATTGCCGGGTCGTGGGTATAACCGATACCCACGCGGGCCGCCGTGGCCTTCGTGGTCGCTGGCTTTGCCGTTATGGCGAGCCTCGAAGCCATAGATGACGAAGCCGCTTCATTGATCGGCTGAACTTTGATTGAATGACGGTTCGCTACGGGTGAACTTCTGTTGATAACGAAGCCACGCTGGCTTAACCTCGATCGAATGGAGAGCTTCACGCTATAGACTAACCTCGACTAAATGAAGAGCTTCACGCTATAGGCTTAACCTCGACTTAAATGGAGAGCTTCACGCTGGCTTAACCTCGATCGAATGGAGAGTTTCACGCTGGCTTAACCTTGACTAAATGGGGAGCTCACGCTATAGGCAACTGTTAAGTCGAAGTTTCACTTTATGGGCTAACCTCGACTAAATGAAGAGCTTCACGCTATAGACCTAACCTCGACTAAATTGAGAGCTTCACGCTATAGGCTAACCTCGAATAAATGGAGAGCTTCACGCTATAGACTAACCTCGACTAAATGAAGAGCTTCACGCTATAGGCTAACCTCGCTGGGTGCCTAGCTTCCATGTTGTGGACGGATCTCATTTGGGAATTGGGATTCATTGCAAGGGCGAGCCTCTGTTGGATGGTGAGCTTGCCAGAGGCTTAACCTCAGATGAGAGTCGAAGCCATTAAATGGGTGAACTTCGGTCATCTGCAGGGCGCAGCCCGGCTGCATCATCTATAGGTGAGCCTCGATGCACCACCGCTATAGCTAACCCCATGATCACCTGAACTTCATTTCTCGTATGACCAAGATCGAACTCCGCTTCTTGTGCTAACCTCAGATTGAGGTCGAGGCTCACTTTGAGCAAGCCTCATTTCAAGCTTTAACAACTAAGGTGCTGCGGACCTCGCCTAGAGAATTTTTGATCGCCTACAAGACCCCTTCAAAGTTTTCGTGCTTGAATCAGTGTGTGGGTCCGAATACTTTGAATTTTTCTAATGCCTATCGGCGAGGCTCGTGATGCCAACTTCGCCGAGTTCAAATATGAGGGCAAGGCTACTTAACCTCGCGACTCACCGACCCTTGGCGCTTTCATTTCCGATTTCTTTAAATCGGCATGATCGGGATTTGACACCTTCGAGTGACTTTTCACATCCAAAGATCTCGCCCCAGATCCCGTGACAGGATCACGGAGAGATCTAGGTCAGATATCTCGCCGCCGATTGGGTTCTTCGAGACCCTATATATGACAAATAAACACAGAGTTTCATCGCTTCATCTTCTTCAAACCACCGATATTTGAATCATCGAGATCTACTTCAACGCTTGAAGCAATGGCCCCAAAACCATCGGGCAAAGGCAAAAGGCCTCATTGGGACTTCGCTCTCCCCGACGCCGCTTTACGTAAAAGACTTAAAAGCATTGTTCGCCACTTACATGACTTTTAAAATCCGTAACATTGATTTTATGGCATGATCTTCACTCGAGACGAGATCGATCTCAAAGATTGTGACTTTCCAATCAAGGCCACCGTTTTGACGAGGCTTGCCTCATTTGACCGATAAACCTCGCCGAGGTTCTGATCTTCCGCATCCCGCTAGGGTCTCGCTTTGAAACTCGCGCTTGGCGAGGTTTGATTCTTTTCGACGGTCTCGCCTTCTTGAAAGATGGGTCTTGCTCGCTTAAGCTCATTTATTGTAGACTAAACCGCCTTTTGGCAAGGCTCGCCTGCTGATGACGGTTCGCCTCGCTTGACGAGGTTCCCCATTGATGGCTAAGTTCGCTTGTTTGACGAGGTTCATTGATGGCTAAGTTCGCCTGCTGGACGAGGTTCATTGATGACGGTTCGCCTGCTGGACGAGGTTCGCCCATTGATGACGGTTCATCCGCTTGATGAGGCTTGTCATCGATTGACTTCGCTCTTTGAAGTGGCGATTTAACCCTCGAGACTAACTTCTCTCTCTTTTCTTTTGTGTAGTTGAGCATCCTCTACCCCCATCCTCAACGGGTGCTGAGCAAATGGTGCTCAAGAGGCGTAACCTCGATTTCTCCTCTCATGAACGCTCTCGCATTTGTGGATAGAATCAAGAGGAGTTGAGACTTCTTCGAGCCTTCAACCTCCACCTTCAGCGCTGGATTACGGATGCCCCTCGAGTCTCAGAACCGACCAAATCGCAAAGCCTGCCTTCCCGCTTGGAGATGATATCAAGATCCGTGACCGTGGATTTGGGTTCATATAAGTGGCTTAGGTGGTGAACTCACGCTACATGTTCTTGCTCGCGAATGGAACGCGGATCGCTCACTCACTTCGCTAAGAGCCGCTTCTACTTCTAGGAAGATGAATTGGGATCTAACTCCCACCTCAAGGAGTAATGTGTGGTCGCTTCCGAGATGGTGCACTGTGGACCGCCATGGTCATCATGTAACCGGTCTACAACCCGACTTTTCCAAAGGGAGCTCGCAGGAAATCACCGCGCCAACACTTTGGTCGTAGCTTTCCATGCGAGGGGCAATTCTCGCCAAGGATTTTGACTCTCGTTGGTCTCGATGGGGTTCTTCGCAATGGTGGACTCGCATCACTGAATACATTCTAGAAGAGTATCGTGACGAATTGGAGAGGTTTGGCCTTAGGGCTCCTATAAGGGCAACTCAACTGGGCTTGAGGAACAATTCTCAACAGTTCTTTGGAATTTTGGAATTGTATAATCCTGATACTCATACCTTCTTCACTCCAGATGGCGAATTGGGGATTGCTTTGCATGAGATGGCCGAGATTTCTGGATTACCTCATGGAAGGTATCCGTACGAGGAGTACATTTCAGGGTATAAAGAGCTAACAGATTTGGAGAAAGATCACCCCCCAAGTAGTGGAGACTTATTGGGAAGTGATGTGCCACTACCATATTTGCGCCTGTATGCACGGACGCACTGATAAGAAGGGGGAGAAGCTCTTTAGTCACAACACTTGGGCCCGCTACCTCTTTGAAGGGTTAGATGATAAGGGAAGTGTTGTGGTGCCCCTGGGTCCTCTTGAGGCGGGTACTTTGTCACGGCTTGTGCTCAACAACCTTCCGCTTTCTTATGTAACTCACTGATAATCACAATTTTATTACAATTTTATATCCCTATTTCCTATTGAATATGAATAAATATCTTGCTAATAATTGTTTTTATCTTATATTGCAGGATAATGAAGTATTAATGAATAAAAGCCCAAATGACTCTAATTCTCTGATTTTCCACCTATTTTTATAGTCCACATATGAAGACAAACGAAGGCCCAAGATATCAAGAAGATCCAAGAAGGAAATCATGCAAAAAAGGCAAAAAACGACCAAAGTCGGTGCGAACCGACATGCCACAACCGGTTAAACCGTTGGTTTCGGTCGTTCACTCGCAGATTCTTCTCCTATTTTGGCTTGGTTTGATCCAACGGTTCACATTGATTGCGTTAGGGTATAAATATGGGTTGTATCTGAGGGTTTAGAGGTGTGAATTATTTTGTAAAACTCCTTTTGGAGAGGAGGGTTACTCTTAATTGAGAAGACCTTCCACAAATTGTAAATTTTTCTTCTTCAATAAATAAAATTCTTCACCCCTTCAATTTCTTCTTAGTCTTAGTGTTCAAGGACCAAAGGAGGATGTGTTGATGTTGAGAAGTTGCGGGTTTTCTATTTTCTTTTCTTTTCTTTTTATTTGTTTAATTGCTTTGTAGTTTAGATTTAATTGCTTTCTAGGTTAGATTTATTTTCATGCAATTTAGTGTAGATTTAATTCCTTGCAATTAGTTTAGAATTTTCTCTTTCTTTTATTTCTCTTTCTCTTGTAATTAAATTCTTCTTCTTTCTATTTTCTTTTTATTTCATGGCGATGTGTAACTAATTTCTTGTAAGGATCTAGATTTGCATGAAACTAGTCTAATTTTTCTTATATTTGTGAATTAATCTCTTGTGCTTAAAAGATCATGTTTAGGTTAATCAACTAGAGAACTAATCGATAGAAGAAGAATTTGATAGTCTGTGACTTTCCTTAAGTGGTTTGACAAGTTATGCTTATGAATTCTAGGGTTACTATCTTGTTGTTATTCTCTTCATGAGTATTGATTTCAATTAGATAATAATTTGATAGGTTACACTTTCCTTAAGTGGTTTGATATCCTATGCTTAATAAATCTAACATGAAGTGTGATTAAAAGAGGTTGATTCATAATTATTAAGTTAGATTAGCTAGTGGATTCAATTCTAGATTCCTACATATTTCTCATTGAATTCTCATCCTTTGATTTTGATTTTCCTTAACTCTTTTCTTTCTCAATCTTGTTTATAACAATCCTCACAACCAACTTTCACCTTGTTTCTCTTTTCTTTTGAATAAACTCCTAATTGTTGCACGAATAATTTGACAAGAACCAAATTTGATTAGCTTCCTATTTCCCGTTCCTCGTGGGATCGACAATCTTAAATACTATAACTTGATAAAGGTTGTGCACTTGCAGCTCTCTAAGGTAAACACTCAAAATTGCCCATCAAGTTTTTACCGCTGCCGGGAACGTGTAAGTAGGATTTTGATTAACTTTGGTTTCTTAACTTTTGTGTTTTTCTTTTGTGAGGGAATTTGGAGCTTGAAGACAAGGAGTTGAAGACTCGGGATTGAAGATTGCCTCCAACGAGGCTTTGCTTTGCTTTGCTTTTGCGTGGGTAACTCTTCTTTCTTGTATTTTCAATTTCACCCTTTAGATAGTTCATCCACATTAGAGACAATTAGGTTAAAAAAAAAATAAAAAATAAAAAATAAAAAATAAAAAAAAAAATTGACATTCTTTCTTCTTGACCATAAAAAAAAAGATTTTTGTTTTGCATCCTTTTTAGTTGCTTTTAATTTCTAGGGTTGCATATCATATAATAGTAGGAATTCACCAAAGTGATTTGAGCATCTTGATTTGGCACTCACCTGAAAAAAATCATTAAGGGCAAAACCCACTAATCAAGATAAGGTGAGGGATTTCATCACCCTTTCCTTAGCCCAAAAATCGCTAATTCCTTACTACACAACCCAAGCCTCTTAAAACTGATTAGACGTTGGCCCCTAAGGATTCGAGCTCAATAAGGAACAAGAAATCTTAAGTGAACCGGTCTAAAGTTTATTTGGATTAATTGGTGTCTAAGGCAAGGTTTAGAGGTTATGTGAAGGCCACTCGCAGGAACGAGGTACTTAATTGATCTTTGATCTCCCTCTAGTACTATCCTTACCTGGCTAATTACCCAAGTAAACTTTGATCTTTTCACTTAGAAAATTTTGGTTAGGAGCTGGTCTAAGTCAAGTTTAGGCTTAACCCTAGAGTTAGGGTGATTGAAAAGTGATTGTTTTGATTTGTTTTAGTTAGTTTTTCTTTTCTTTTTCTCATCATCTTCTTAACCTTTTCTCTTTTTCTCATCTAAAAAAAAAAAAAAAACTAACTTTTCTCTTTTCCTTTTTCATAAAAAAAATATATATATATATATAAAAAAAATTGATTTTGGTGTATGCAAACTTGGGTTAGGGACAATACCAATCGCTTAATTAGTCTTGATTCATCACACGAACCAGCGAAATGGCCAACCCTCCGTTCTTCAAGATATATGCTACCCAACTAGGAATGCAATCCCTTCATGCATTAAACTCCCGAAGTCACTGGAACCAATTTGAACTTAGACCGCATTTCATAAACATGCTCCAAATTTTAGAGTCAAAAGTAAGACGATATATTTTTATCTCGAATTTGAAGAAGTTTGCCTAATGATTAAAATGAAAGACTTAGCAGGGCGATCAAGCTTGATTTATCCCTTCGCACTTAAGGACAAAGCAAAAAATGGTCAGATAGCTTACCCCACAGATTCCATCTCAACTTGGGTTGAGTTTGTAAAAGTGTTTCTAAAAAATTCTTTCCTATTCACAAAGCGGTCAAGCTTAGAAGCGACATTCAAAACTTTAGAATTGTCGGGGAACCCTTTTGGAAGTGCCGATAGATTTAAGGATCTTCTCATCCAATGTCCTCATCACGGTCTAGAGAAATGGCCTATGCCAAATTATCTATGAAGGATTGGATTATTCTTCAAAAACATCCTTAGAATCTATGTGTCAAGGGGATTTCATGAAGAAAAAGCTAATGAAGCTTGGGATTTTTAGAGTTTATCAGAAAAACCATGCAATGGGAACATTGCGATGATCGAGTCTCCTCGGTTCCCAACCAAAACCGGTGGTCTTTCCTTAGAATCGAATATAGCCATTTGAAGCAAAGATGGCGACAATCATGCGTAGGTTAGAAGCGTTAGAAGTCAAAAACGAGTTCCGCTCAAATCAATCAAGTTTGACCTCACGGGTGTCATAGCTGTCTGTCTCCATCTCATGTTTGAGAGGAATGTCCTCTTTTAGGATCGGTCGACCACTAGGTCAGTCAGCGCATTCCAGTCCAGATGAATGATCCGTTCTCTTCAACTTATAACCCGGGTTGGAGAAATCATCCAGAATTTTGCATGGAACCGGAAACTACTCCACGAACCAAAATTTCAATCCGGCTTCAACCCAACAATTTCCTAGAAACACAATTCCTCTCAATTTCCAACAATAGAATCTGTCATTTCAAAATCGGTCTCCTCATCACCAATCGCAAATCACACTCCTCAAATTGCTGATCATGATAAGCGTCTCAATGTTTTAGAAAGGGTCTTGAAACTTTGATTAAAACCTTTACAGATCCACGAACTTGTTGACTCAAACATCAAACACATTGAATTCCTTCATGCAATCAATCGGGCAAATCTTCACTTCCAACACTCAAGCCATAGCTAGGTTAGAAACCCAACTTGGTCAACTAGCTAATGCCATAGCGAGAGAGAAAGGAACTTTTAGAGTCAACCGTGACCAACCCAAAGGACAGTGCGAGTTCGACATATGAGGCTCGGTGAATGCAATCCATTCACTCCGTCGGTAGAAGTCGATAATCGAGGTTAGAATGCCTCCAAGCCAAACCCATGAACCCGATCAAGTCATTTCTCCTTCTAATGAATCACCCAATTCGATAACCAAGAGCACGAACCCGAACTGAGCCTAATATTGACAAGTTCAAACCGGTTGCCCCATTTCGGATAGACTCGGGCCTAGAAATCACTCCCCTCAAGAAGAAGATCCTAGAAACCTTCAAGCGGGTTAAGGTTAACATTCCTCTCTTAGATATCATCAAGCAGATCCGACTTATGCCAAATTTTTAAAAGATTTGTGTACTAAAAGAGCGAATAAATGTTAGAAGAAAGTCTTCTTTCTTTGCCAATATCAGCGATATAATCTCAAAGTCCATGCCTGCGAAACATAAGGATCGAGGTTGTCCTACCATCTCTGTATCATTGGTACAGATCACATTGATAAAGGCTTTTAGACTTAGGGGCGATATTAATTTGCTTCCATACTCGGTCTATCAACAACTAGGTGTAGGAGAACTCAAACCAACCAAATGCACCATTCGGTTAGGCGATAGATCAGTCAAAGTCCCCATGGGTGAGATATGAGATGTTTTGATTAAGGTTGGAGAATTCATTTTCCTGTGGATTTCATCGCCCCGAAACACTGCTTCAATCCAAAAGGACAGATAATTGCATATTAGGAAGACCGTTCTTAGCCGTCTAATGCTCTTATCAATCAGAGAACTGTCACATGAAGTCGCTTTTGGGAATATGGCTAGCGATATCAATATTTTCAATGTAGAGAATCGACCTTCCAATCAACCTTTTGAAATAAATTTTATTAGGAGATAGGAGAAGAAGAGAATAAATCGGACCTTAGTTTTGAGGAAATATTTCATGAGGAGTCGGAAATCTTAAAAATTGATTTGATTTTCAAATTGAGAAATTGTGTTGAATACATGTCTTTTGAATGCAACATTAGAATTCTTTTCAGATGAGCTTAGTTTTTCTAAAATAACCAATCGAATTCAAACCCTCAAATATAGAAGTCATGTTTGAGAAAAATTTCAAAGATAAGTGATTGCACAAACTTTTGTTAACAAAGAAGCTAAGTTCAAAATGCATAACACCAACAATACCTATCTTTATTTGCTACAAAAATCATCATAAAACCTTGGAATTTTTAGAATTTGAGAACATCATTGATTATATCATTTTGGAATTCTTTAAATTACTGGTAGAATTTTCAAAGAATAAAGTAGGGTTTAATGTAGAATATGAGCTTTTCATGTTTTATCTGCTATTCTACATTTGTATTTGTTGTCCCACACTAATAATAAAAGAATTTATTCTTCTCTCATGTGAGAGTTTCTTGTAAAAAAACATAAGAAAAAAAACAAAAAAAAAAAAAACAAAAACAAAAACAAAAACAAAAAAAAAGATTTTTCTTCCTCCCTCATCTTAAAGGTATTTGCACTTTTTATCATTGTTCTAAAATTCTACCAACAAATGTAAGTGCTTCAATTACTATCTGTTTTACTTTGTGCAATCGAGTTTGCATTGAGGACAATGCAAAATTTAGGTGTGGGGTGGAATTTAGGTAATTCAATTTTTCTCTTTTTCTTATCATTTTCTTTTCTTTTTATAAAAAAAAAAATAGTCTCTTGCCAACTTAATAGAGTTGATTAATAATTGATCTATTGGTTAGAATTTAAGTCTTCTAATCCTTAGTTAGTTCTATACTCAAGTCTACCTTTTATGATAACTCAATTAAATTTCTCAAGGAATGATTTTCAAAGTAGTATACTTCACTTAAGTTTTAACTTAAATGTTTAATTAAGAGTGATGATATTTTTGCATGCTTTCGACTTAGAGTGGAAAATAATTCTTCAAGTTGTCTTAGTCCAAATATTGTTCAGAACATATATACATATATATTATACTAACCTTACAAAAGAAGAGTCGAAAAATGGGCACCACACATAAATAAATAAAAAAATCTAAAATCTTTGGGGTTTCATTTTATTAAGCCTAAGTTGGTGAGTAATTAAGCAGGAGTATTTCTATGCTTAATGACCTAAGCCCAATTGGGTTGGGATTCATTGGCCCAAAACTTCGCTAAATGGTCACTTAGAAAGTCTCGATTAAAAGAATAAAACCACCAAGGAACACAAAAACTAACCAAGTTTTTGTATAGATGTGTATATGTTCTTGGATAATTAAAGCTGGACTATAAGACTTGAAGGTTGTTTAAAACAAAGAGTTAGCATGTTCCTTTCAAAACTTTTAAATTAAATTTTTGAGTTAAACTTTGTTTTGTATCACTATAATGGAAGGATTTTCTTGAGAAAATTACATTGGAGTTATGATAAAAATATTTTCTTGAGTATTAACCAACTTTAATTAGAATGCTTGAATATATGAGATGAATTGATTATTTCATTAACTCTTTAAATTGGCAAGTTGACTGAATTTTGTGGGTATATTCACGCAAACCCTCACGAGACTACAACTTCGTCCTTTGGGGTAACCAGGGGTTTAAAACTTGTTGTATCGCTAAATACAACCACATTCCTCGCGAAAGTGAGTTAGGATTTTCTTTTTAGTTTTCTTTGCTAGAGGACTAGCAAAAGTTTAGGTGTGGGGATATTTGATAATCACAATTTTATTACAATTTTATATCCTATTTCCTATTGAATATGAATAAATATCTTGCTAATAATTGTTTTATCTTATATTGCGGGATAATGAAGTATTAATGAATAAAAGCCCAAATGACTCTAATTCTCTGATTTTCCACCTATTTTTATAGTCCACATATGAAGACAAACGAAGGCCCAAGATATCAAGAAGATCCAAGAAGGAAATCATGCAAAAGGCAAAAACGACCAAAGTCTATAACCGACGGCCACAATCGGTTGGCTAACCGTTGGCTAACCGTTGTTTCGGCTGTTCACCGGCAGATTCTTCTCCTATTTTGGCTTGGTTTGATCCAACGGTTCACATTGATTGCGTTAGGGTATAAATATGGGTTGTATCTGAGGGTTTAGAGGTGTGAATTATTTTGTAAAACTCCTTTTGGAGAGGAGGGTTACTCTTAATTGAGAAGACCTTCCACAAATTGTAAATTTTTCTTCTTCAATAAATAAAATTCTTCACCCTTCAATTTCTTCTTAGTCTTAGTGTTCAAGGACCAAAGGAGGATGTGTTGATGTTGAGAAGTTGTGTTTTCTATTTTCTTTTCTTTTCTTTTTATTTGTTTAATTGCTTTGTAGTTTAGATTTAATTGCTTTCTAGGTTAGATTTATTTTCATGCAATTTAGTGTAGATTTAATTCCTTGCAATTAGTTTAGAATTTTCTCTTTTCTTTTTATTTCTCTTTCTCTTGTAATTAAATTCTTCTTCTTTCTATTTTCTTTTTATTTCATGACGATGTGTAACTAATTTCTTGTAAGGATCTAGATTTGCATGAAACTAGTCTAATTTTTCTTATATTTGTGAATTAATCTCTTGTGCTTAAAAGATCATGTTTAGGTTAATCAACTAGAGAACTAATCGATAGAAGAAGAATTTGATAGTCACTTTCCTTAAGTGGTTTGACAGTTATGCTTATGAATTCTAGGGTTACTATCTTGTTGTTATTCTCTTCATGAGTATTGATTTCAATTAGATAATAATTTGATAGGTTACACTTTCCTTAAGTGGTTTGATATCCTATGCTTAATAAATCTAACATGAAGTGTGATTAAAGAGGTTGATTCATAATTATTAAGTTAGATTAGCTAGTGGATTCAATTCTAGATTCCTACATATTTCTCATTGAATTCTCATCCTTTGATTTTGATTTTCCTTAACTCTTTTCTTTCTCAATCTTGTTTATAACAATCCTCACAACCAACTTTCACCTTGTTTCTCTTTTCTTTTGAATAAACTCCTAATTGTTGCACGAATAATTTGACAAGAACCAAATTTGATTAGCTTCCTATTTCCCGTTCCTCGTGGGATCGACAATCTTAAATACTATAACTTGATAAAGGTTGTGCACTTGCAGCTCTCTAAGGTAAACACTCAAAATTGCCCATCACTCACACAGACGAGCATGGCTTCCCGGAAGGGACGACGTTTGACACTTATCTTTACCGTGAGCGGGAGCCGATTTCTTCAAGGTCGTATAGCGTGCTACCTCATGTTGTGGCTCAAACACATCGCCCGCCAGCCTTTGACTCCATCGCATCCGAGGTGATTTTCCCCCTGCCCGCTTAGCACACGGGCGCCAATATGCACTTCTTCCTGCCATGATTGCGGTATTCATTGCGGATTGCGGCGTCTTTGCTATGCCTTACGCCATGGTGTTGAGAACCAGAGGGTGGAATTACCATCGCCTATCTTATGGCGTGGTTAGTCATGCATTGCCCTACTCTCATGGGTACACCTTCTGCACATATAGAGGGACAAATTACTCCTTTCATCCAGAGACTAGAGAACGTCGATTGGAACAAACATTACATGGCTTCAGTGCGGCGCGCTCTCCGCGACTATAAGAGTTATTCTTTTAGCGGTGCCTCCCTCATTTTCACGGGGTCACTATGGACAAGCTTTAGTGGATGAACCCAATGCTGGGGTTATACCACTTTATCGCTATCGCCTTTATGGCTCATGAGCATCCGGCTGGGGTATTTTATATGCCGTTTCGGTCCTATATGCGTAGTGGAGCCTTATCTACCTTGCCGCTTTGCCCGACAATTCGGGTATGATCAACTATATGTCGGTAATCCCAATTCTCAATTTCAATCCGACGGTTGCGGCTTAATCGTGGGAGCCTGGCTTGGTATCGACTGTCGGCGACAGTGCTCGCTTTCTTCCGCAATGAGACCCTCAATCCGGACGGCGTTAGCGTATTGCAAGTGGCATTGCATGGCAAACGCCGAAATTCCAGGCTTCAACATCAACTCTTCTGGGCTACGATTGATTCGGGGCCGTTATAGGGAAGGCCAGACTTCAGCGAGGAGCGCATTTGGGGAATAAAGGAGTATTTGCACCAAAACGAATGCCGAACCGCTAAACCCCAAGTTGGTGTGGAGCCCTCACGCCAATCCGACCCTCATGGGACCCGGGAGCCATCCGTCAACCCGGCCCACATGAGACTCAAAGGATATAGATGAGGCTCTAGATGAGTCTGGTAGCAACATCCTTTCTTAGCGGTGTTGAAGAAACTCCCGGTGAACTCAGACGAGGCACGGAGATTTTGCCCCTTTGGAGAACCATCGGAACATCTTCGGAAGATCCTCTTGAAAGTTCTACCTCACCCAGCCTGTTGAGCTGCGGCCCCAAGAACCCCACTTCAGAGCCGGAGGAAGCCAAGCTTTGGTGCCAACAACTCAAGGATCTAAAAGACCAGGGCCTCCTCGGACCAAGCGTGTAGTTAAGCGGGTAAGGAGAGAAGCCTTGATTGAAGCTGCCGCCAGCTTGAGTCCCATTACTGAAGGCCCTCGATCGCCAAGAGTATGCGATGATCTTTGAAGAGTCTCCGGTGGTTCTTTGTTGTTTACGAGTCGAACCGGGACTCAAGATGATGATCTGGCGATCCACTGCGGTTGTGCACGAGACCTCAGCTTTGGTGTCACCACCACCCCTTCAATTGAAGTCCTGCCAATCCCGTCCTCGGCTTGTCCGTCGGGCTCAAATCCTTCTGCTGGTACCCCCTCTTCTTTTGATTTGTCGAAAGAATACGGGGTATCTATGATTCGCCATAATTTCCTCACCATCCTAAAAGAATCTCCTGTTCAAGTGTTAGAGCGTGGTGGGGATTTTGCCGGGATCAAGGCTGTGTTAGAACCTCTCCTGGATGTGATGCAAAGCCCGACTAACGCATGCCTACCGGCTTCACCGAACTTATCTGATACAGGCAGAGACCCTTTTCAACAGATGGCAGAGACAGCGTGACCAGTCCCTTCGTTCCATGATTGAGGACCGTGCTATGCAGCTTAGGAGAATAAGAGATGATACCCAATTTGAGCTCCAACGTCAAATACTCGAGAAGAAGCAGACTATTGGCCAGCTCTTTGAAAAGGCCGCGCCTCTGTATGATGAAAAGAAAAGGGTTGCTGGCGCCGAGCGTAATCAACAACTCCTGGTTGACTCCTACAAGGCTGCACTCGTCGATATTCAGGCAAAATTGGCCGAGGCAGAGAGTGGGCTAGCGGCTGCTATTGAGAAACATCAGACTCTGATAGCTCAATGCACGGCGCACGAGGCCACAGTGCAAGCTGAATCTAATGACCTGGAAGGGCTAAGCTTCCGGAGCCAAATGCTCAGACTTTCGACGACGATCTTTATAAGCAGGCGACGGAGGAGGTCAACGTCGCTCACAAGGAAACTATGGTCAAGATTGCTACCGAGATCCGCCAAACCCTTGAGAGCTTGTAACTCATGTACCTTTGATTTTGCTATGAAATTTCGCCTTTGGTGTCCATTTAATATTTTCTTGTGCAATTTGCATTTACAATTTGGAATTTTTAGCAAATCCCCAGCTATCAACGGACTTGGTATGTCTTTACCAACTGCCGTTTGAGTTGGACTAGCCATACTTTTCCCCTCAGTATGGTGAGTTTTCGAGGAGTTTCTTTTAGGCTTAATGCTAAAATCTCCCCTCTATCCTTAGCCGTTCAAGACGTTGGATTAAAAGATAGGGGCAACTCGTCTGGTGAACTACCCTCAGGATTAAAATAGTGTGGGGGTGATCAAATCGTTCAGTGACATAAGAGTATAACGATCGTGATCAGAAAGCAATCAAGTTGTTCAGTGACATGAAAGTATAACAACAGTGATTATGAACAAAGTCATTTAGAGAAATGACCATGTGGGAGTAGTCAAGTCGTTCAGTGACATAGGAGTATAACGACTATGATTGGAATAGGAGCACATCACATAGTAGGCCGCTATTCGGTGAGGGAGTTAATAGGGGTGTATTGTTTGGTTAACCACTATCTAACATAAAGTCACTCGGAAAAGTGACGCTATGGAAATGACCAGGTCGTTCATTGACATAGAAGTATAACGACTGTGATCGAAAACAATCACATTGTTCAGTGACGTGAAAGTGTAAGCACTGTGATATCATTCGATAAATCAACATTAGGTGACTACCGTTGTTTATGAGGGGTTGAAACATTGGCACATCGTTGAGTAAGCTCATACGGGGTGACGAATATCATTCGGTATGAATAACAAACGTCGAAAAATTAGAATCGCTTAGTAGGCCAATATAGGACAATGGACATCACTTATGGGAAAATGGTGGACATCGAAAAAATAAAATACTGACGCATCACTTGGTAAGCCAATATTGGACAATAATCGTCATTTATAAGAAACGACGAATATTGCGAATATAACATATTGGTATATCACTTGATAAGCCAATACTTAGAGATAACAAGATAATTAATTAGGGGTAATATTTCTTCAGAAATTTACCGTTGATAGGCATCATGATTTTGTCGCCTTCTTGATTGGTTAGGCGGTACGCTCCATTCGAGTAAACATCCACTACTTAATGGTCCTTCTCATTTTGGTTCGAATTTCCTTCTTCTTAGAATTGAGGATCATTGGTCGGATGCGAGAACGAGGTCGCCTTCCTTGAAAATGCGACACTTAACTTTCTTGTCAAATGCTTTAGAAATCCGGACTTGGTAGAACTCGATATGTTGTTGAGCCTGTAGTTGCTTTTCATCCAGCATTTCAAGTTCCTCAAGGCGTCGACGATGATTTTCTTCAGTCGTCATTCCAGTGGTTAATGCTATTCGTAGCGACGGAATTTGAATCTCCATCGGTAAAATAGCTTCACAACCATAAACTAAAGCATATGGGGTGGTACCCGTTAGTGTGCGAACCGTTGTGCGGTAAGCCCACAAACTTTGTCCCAACTTATCATCCCAATCCTTCTTATTTGAAGAGACCATCTTAGTAAGGATCTTGATGATCGTCTTATTAAAAGCTTCAGCTTGTCCGTTCGCAGCAGGATAGTAAGCTGTTGATGCTAAATTCCGGATTCGGAATTTATCGCAGAACCGCGTGAAAGCATGACTGACAAATTGTGGACCATTGTCGTGGACAATCTGCCTGGGCACACCATATCGGTATATGACATGATGTTTAACAAATTTAATCACATCACTTGTCTTGACCAATCTCAATGGGATGGCTTCGGCCCACTTTGAGAAATAATCAGTTATCGCCAATATGAAGCGATGTCCTTTTGAAGAAGGCGGAGAAATTGGACCAACAATGTCCATTCCCCATGTTTCGAATGGCCAGGACGTGGCAGTAGGATGCAAGTGTTCCGGCGGTTGATGAAGATAGTTAGCATGTATCTGGCATGCATGGCACCGTTTAGCGTAAGCCACGGCGTCCTTTACCATTGTTGGCCAATAATACCCAAGTCTGCGCAATCGGTCCCATAACTTAGGTCCAGGCCGGTGTGCTCCACAAACACCGCCATGAGCTTTTCAAGACTTGCTCGCTTCTTTAGTTGACAAACATCGGGCAAGAACTCCATCATATGACCTTCTATATAAAGTCCAGAATTGGGAATCATAGTAAAATCTTGATGCACGCCGACTAATTGACTCTCTTTCTTTTATGTCTTCGCAATATCCCATGCAAAACATAGTCGATGATAGGGAACCGCCACCTCGCGGCTTCAAGTGACTTAGGCTCGCCTTCGACCGCTTGATCTGTGAATGCATATTTTGGTCGAATAGTCCCGACTAGACACAATAACCCGCCGAGTAGCATTCTCAGCAGCTAGTGTAGCCGCAAGAGACGCCAACGACGATAAGTGTTCTCGAAACGGGCACATGATCAAAGCTTTCAAACGAGTCACCAAAGTCACGTCAGCCGTGATGATGAGGGATAAGGTCCTCGTGTCTCGACTGCTTCTCTTAATTGTTTTACAATTAGTCGGAATCCCAAATGCTTCAAGGTGTTTCACGCCTAAATGTTTGGCTATGTCGAGACCAATCAATAACGCATTATACCGCTACGCTATTAGTGCATGGTTCGATAACGACATACCGTGGTATCACGTGGTTTTGTGGAGATATCAATACTACCCCCACCGCCACAACGGGTCCGCCGGGTCGCCTCGCTCCATCAAAGAACAATTGCCATACCGCTCCTTAGAGGCCGATTAGCTTCATAAGGTTCATCGTGCATGTCCGATACAATTCGACTTTCCCCTCAATGGGTGGTTAGCCATAAGATCACACACACGCCTTGACCCTTCATCACCGAGGTTTGAAGTGAATATCGTGATCGAGATAATAACAATGCCCATCTAGCCATTCGCCATTCAACGCCAGTCATAAATAATTGCGATGGGGTCGATTCTAGAGATGACGTATAGTCCGCCCCACTGTAATGCCGCATCTTTTGGATGGCGAAGACCAAAGCCAAACACTCCTTCAATGGGAGGATATCGATATTCGCCTCCCCGGCCCCACCGAGGTAATAGATCACTGCTCGGGCCATTGTCATCGCCCCGCTAAAGACTCGCTAACGATACCCAGAAGCTGATGTAAATCGAAGGGCTTTCCGATTTAGGTGCACTAACATGGGGATTAGAAAGATATGTTTTGATTTCTTCAATGCCTTTCTCCTTCATCCCAAACTAACGATACACCTTTCTTCATGAGCTTCGAGAATGGTTGACATTTCCCGATAAATTGGAAATGAATCGCAATAAGCCAAACGCCTCTTGGAGACCACGAAGCTCTCTAAGGCTTCTAGGAGGTGGAAGTTCCCGATAGCTTTGATCTTGTCCGCCGAGACGATACCATCCGGCCGTGACTACTTAACCCTAGAAATTTACCACTAGACATCCCCAGAAAAGACTTAGTTGAGTTCATCTTCAGCTGATGTGCCCGCATTATCTCAAATGTTATTTTCAAGTCATGCAAATGATCACTTTTGCGATGGCTCTTGACTACTAAATCATCCACGTAGCATTCCACTGTTTTCCGCAAATGTTTTCGGAAAATAGTGGTCATGGCACGCTGGTATGTAGCCCCTGCGTTTTTCAAGCCAAAGGGCATGACTGTATAACAGTATATCCCTGACGGTGTTCGGAAGGCAGTATGCTTCTCATCATCAGGCTGCATTTTGATTTGATTGTACCCTGAAAATCCATCCATAAAAGACATCCTTTCAAACCCGCATGTGTTGTCGATGATAATGTCCGTAATTGGTAGAGGGAAATCGTCTTTCGGACATGCCGTGATTTAAGTCTCAGTAATCAACACACGGCCGGATCGTCCGCTTTTCTTTACCACGGTACTATATTCGCTACCCGCCGATGTCGCGACTTCCTGATGAACCCTCGCTTTGATCGCCTTTTCGATTTCTTTCGATGGCCTTCATGACTTGAGGGAAAATCGCCGTTGTTGTTGTTTAACGTGTTTAGATCCCGGCTTGATGTTAAGGCGATGCATGGCCACTTGAGGGTCTAAACCTGCATATCTTCATAACTCCAGCAAGACATCGATATATTCCCGCATCAAAGGATCTCTTCTTTCAACCACAAACTATCGCTATGAATATGGTTTTGGATTAGCTTCTCCCCATATTTACTTGGAATATTTTGTCATCGGTGGGTGGCTCTCGTTGTTCAAAACGATGTTCCCATTGCATTCCAAGCTGTTGACTCATTGGATCCTCCAATAGCGGTAAGAGATCATCTTCTTGAATCTCTATTGGATCAGCTGAGGTCATATTGGCCATTAGGGACTTAAACTCATGTCCTATACTGACGTCAGAATCCCAGGAATCTGCTTGAGAAGATGAATGATCTGACTCACCCTCAGTCGTAACGTGCCACGAGTACGGCGGCGACTCATATCCCAACCCTTTACGAGTTTTATGATAGTAATCATCAGGCTGGCCTTCCGGGACATAAGCAGATCGGATCGGTGTCCTGATGCCTTTCCCATAGTTTAAACCCTTTTTATGAAGGAAGTCATATCCCATTTTCTTCATCAAATGTTGCGCCGTCGGCGAGAAATATGAGAATTGGGGTTCTTTTCCTTTTGCTTGGGGTTGTTCCACCTCAGCTTGCAATGGTTTGTTAACTTGCCCAAAAATAATGTCTTTCTGATCATCATTCCGCCCAGTATCACAAAAACCGCCATGAAGAGTTGAGTGTTTTTGGTCGCCATGAATGACGATCGAATGGGCATGTGCAATGTCTGCTCAGATACAACCGTGGAAGAATTTCTCGACGCTAAGTCAAGATGACTTTAACACCGACACGTAAGCTAAATCATAATTTTCATTAAAACGACTATGTCGCCATCGTGATCATTCGTGATCGACACAAAGGGTTTTACATCATTGAAAACAACTCCTTGTTCTGACTCTATGTCGCTTCATTTCCACCGCCATAGTCCTCGACCGGTTCGTCGGTTTGGCCTTCCTCAAGGTAGTGGACGTAATCGCGAAATAATTCTCCATGCCTTTGAATGGTTGCCTTCCACACCAATGTTTTAACCACCCTTCTTCATCCACATACTTCATGCATTGATGCAACGACTCGGACGATCGATTTTCATGGATCCAAGGCACCCAATAGCGATTATAAGATGTATCTCGCATCAATGACGAAAGGTGTAACGCCTGCCTTCAAGTCTCCTATTTGGCATTTGAGTTTGATCTTGCCCAAGGGACGAATTGGTAGCATTGAAACCGTGATGGTAGTCCCGCTGTCGCTAACCGATGCAACAGTATCCCAAGATGTTGTATGATTCTCGATGGGATGATGCTCAATGCGATCCCGTCAACTTGAGCTCTGCTGATTCGACAGAGCCAATAACCGGTAGTATAATGGCTCGTCATGCTTCGGTTCTTCACTTGCATGTCCTCCGATGAAAAAGTAATGCAAGGTATCGCCCTTTGAAGACCTGATGACATTGGGCACAAACTTCGCCGAAGCCGAAATAAGTGAGGAACGCTTCAAGACCGCCAACGCTTCGCAGAGCTCGTAGATTGAGAGAGACGCAAGAGTTCAAATAAGGTGATCCTCGCCGATGTTGGAGAGTTGGGCAAAACGCCAAACCGAAAGGGGCCTTCGTTTCGGCGTCCTTCCTAAGCTTTGTTGTAGCGATCTCCTTATTTTGGGCTCACCGACGCCTTTGTCGGTACATCGGTGTTGCCTCGATACCTTTGAGAACTCTTTTCCGCCTCGAGTGGCCAACGTACAGTTAAAGCGGCCGTATGCATTTGTTGCTCGGTGGAGTCATTGACTTGTTCTTCCCAAGACAACAGGTGGCGCATAAGTTCCCTTTGACTTTGAAGAAGTCCATTGTTCATCCGATAACAAGTCGTGGTGAACCCACATAATTTCTCGGCTGGTGTAAGGGACCATACCTTGTGCTTCCCGCGCTGGAGGTCAAAGTTCACAACTCGCTTCGCTGAGGGATTGGCTTTACACCATCCCGCACTTGAAATTCCGCAAAATCGCCAAACCGAGAGCTGCACTCATGTTTGCGCACACCTTCTTCCGATCCTCTCGCAAAGTCATAACACCGCTTCTAACAAGACTTGATCTTGTCTTTCAAGATGTACCGACTCGCTCTGGATGGTGTACCATTCGATGATACATGCAGATTTTGATCATCCGTCCTTGAAGCTTCCTCCCGCTTTTATTTCCTAAGCTTGATCTTGTTCATCTTGAGTAAAGTCTTGAAGATAGGACAACCCGATCATCCTTGAAATCATACTTCTTCATAGGACTTATCGAGGCATTTGGTTTCTGCTTAAAAGGTTTTGCAGTAGGTTGAGTCTCCACAGCTAGAGTCTCCTTCCCCTTTGATTGTTTTTGAGGCGTAAAATTGCTCTGATTACCCCCCTTTTTAGCACGATAATCCTGAGGTTCTTCTGCCTCAATCCTCTTTAGCATGTTTTCAATTTGTTCGCCTTGCCTCACCAATTCCTTCCAAGAGTGTGCTTCAACTGCACCCATCTTCGAAAGTATGTCGATCGAGAGGTTGGCTCTGCACATCGCGATGAACGTCTTTTCCGAGACTTGGTCCCGGGAGTGTAAAGATTGGTTTCGAATCTCTTGACGGTGTTGACAGACTGCCTTCTTTGCTTTTCGCCAACAAAGTGGCCATAGACACCTCGTCATCATCGAAAAATCGCCATAAAGAGCCTTTGCAGATCTTTCCAAGAGTTGATAGAACCGTGCTCTAACCTTCAAACCACTCAAGGCTTACCTTTAAGAGTGCTATGAATAATCGGGTCATGATAGGATCATTACCCGCTATATGCCCGGGTTTGCTTTGAAGTAGTAGATGTGTTGTGACGGAGAACTTTTTCCGCCGAATCGCATTAAGTTAAGTGGCTTGAATTTCGAGGATATGGGACATCATCCCATTCTATAGGATATGGCCTCGCCACCCCCAAATTCTTAGATTGCCCTTGAGTTTCGTGAGCATCCAACCGCTTTTGGAAATCCCGCAACACATGATCTTGTTTTTGTACGCGGATTCGATTCCGCCTCGATGACACCGAGTGGACGCCATGATCCCCGCCTAGCCTTCTTGCTTCGATTTGATCCTTCGCCCATCTTCTTGCCCACAAGTTTCTCCATCATCATTTCTAAACGCCGATAGATTCTTGTTGCTCAAGAATAGTAGCTTGTTGCTCTTCAATTCTTCGTGGTCATCTCCTCTTCCCGCTCGCCATGAGGACATCGGCCCGACACCGAAATCGTTCGGTTGAGACGCGGCAATGCCGTAGTTCTCATGTTCTTCTAAGTACCCCTACCAATTGTCTATAATCGAATGGAATTGTCGCCCGAACGAAGACGGTACTCGATAGGCTCCGCTATTGATTAATGCGCCTCATAACCCCGGGAATATTCGTGGTCGACGATTCGACTACCCGCTGTCTTGCTCCGCTTCTCCCAACCATGTTGATAGTCACCTGTGGAATGATCACCGCGGCCGCTTGTTTTGTGGTGAAACCGCCGCCCAGTTGACGGGTCGATAATCGCCAAAACCAAAGGCCGAGCGCGCCGATGAACATTGGGCGCAGTCGCAGATGAGTTTTCACAGCAAAGAATGAGATTGCATTTGACCGGCATCACGCTTTGCAGTGAGATAATCACGAGGTTGGGTGTACCCCGCTGATTTCAAAAACGAGCCTCAAATGAGAGAGGCTCGATCGAAGTCGCTAACCCGGCGAGGTTGCCATTTTCTTTGGTTCTCAGGGCGAGGTTCACGCCTCGAGGTTCGGCCCCGCTTAGAGGAGACCTCATGTTGGGTGTTTGCTACTTGGGCCAGGTTCATCCCTTTGAGAGGGACCTCATGTTGTCGGCGAGACTCGGCTCAAACCAGGCTCATCCTTCAAGGGGACCTCACGCTAGGCCAGGTTCGCCACTTTGACGCAGGCTCATCCCTTTTGAGGGACCTCACGCTGTAGGCTAGATTTGCCACTCGACGCAGGCTCGCACCGGGCTTACGCTCGCCTTGTGGACGCAGGTTCGCACCGGGCTTACACTCGCCTTGTTTCAATGAACCCCTTGATGGTGATGAGGTTCGTTGTCCTTCTTGGACGACATAGTGGAATCCGCCCAACGAGACCAAAGCTCAAGCACGCGGGCGAAGCTTGTTCTCACGCCGACGCTGCCCGGCACGCCTCGAAGTGGACCGTTAAAAGGTCCGGCTTCACACAGAAGAGCCAGGCTCGCCGTAAGACGTAACTTGGCCGGCAACATCCGAAGTTGACTTGGGTTGTTTGACAACCCATTTTTAGCCTCGGGTTAGCTTGGAGCCTTGTCAAGAGACATAGCCGGTTCTAGATTCGCCGAGATGATTCAAAGATGAGCCACGGGGCTGAAGTCTCATACGAGACTGCCGACACTTCATGTCTTCACCGGGCTAGATGCCCGAGGAGAGAATTCCTCATACTTACTTTGATCAAATTCGATGACCAAGGTTTGAACTCGGTTCCAACCCAATCTTGTCTCGATTGCCACCACCACTCATCGATCGAGCAGCTGTTCACTGTGGTCGCCATCCCTCAGAGGGTCGAAAAGTTTTGTTTGATTGACTTTAAAAAAGATTACAATCACACTCTCTCGACATGCAGGAAGAGAAGGTTGATTTGACTTCTCTTTTGTTGTGTGGATTCTTGGTAGCTAAAGGATGCTTCCCTCGATGCTCACGCCGAGATTGCTTCCCGCTGACGATCGTAACAAGGTTGCCGATGATCCGAGATTGCCGATGAAGTTTCAACTCTCCTCGCTACGAAAGTGTCTAAATCTCCATTCTCCAAAGCCGCTTCCCATAGTCGTCCAAGACTATTTATATCAATTAAGCACAACAACCGTGTGCTATAATCGGGAACGGGTTAATTCGTCGGTCGGGTATAACCGATACCCACGTATCGCCGTGGCCTTCGTGGTCGCTGGCTTTGCCGTTATGGCGCAGCCTCGAAGCCATAGATGACGAAGCCAGTCATTGACCGGCTCAACTTTGATTGAATGACGGTTCGCTACGGGTGAACTGTTGATAACGAAGCCACGCTGGCTTAACCTCGACGAATGGAGAGCTTCACGCTTAATAACCTCGTGAATAAAGAGTCACGCTAGGCTTAACCTCGACTTAAATGGAGAGCTCACGCTGGCTAACCTCGATCGAATGGAGAGTTTCACGCTTGGCTTAACCTTGACTAAATGGGGAGCTTCACGCTATAGGCAACCGTTGAAGTCGAAGCCGCCTTTATGGGCTAACCTCGACTAAATGAAGAGCTACCGCTAAGCTTAACCTCGACTAAATTGAGAGTCACGCTATAGGCTTAACCTCGAATAAATGGAGAGCTTCGCTGCTATAGGCGAACCTCGATTAAATGGAGAACTTCGCTGCTATAGGCGAACTTCGCTTGGGTGCCTAGCTTCCATGTTGTGGACGGATCTCATTTGGGAATTGGGATTCATTGCAGTGGGCGAGCCTCGGTTGGATGGTGAGCTTCACGAGGCTAACCTCAGAGTCGAAGCCATTAAATGGGTGAACTTCGGGTCACTGTTGTGGGCGAGCTTCGTCAGACCACTGTTATAGGTGAGCCTCGACAGACCACTGTTATAGGCGAACTTCGTCAGATCACTGTTGAACTTCATTTCTCGTGCGGACCTCGTGTTAAGATCGAACTCCGCTTCTTGTGCGAACCTCGTATTGAGGTCGAGGCTCGCCTCTTGAGCAAGCCTTTTCAAGCTTTAACAACTAAGGTGCGCGGACCTCGCCTAGAGAATTTTTTGATCGTTTCACTCTTCAACGAGCTCGCCATTTCGATTGCTACCGATGATAAGGATCGATCGTGGTTCCTAACTTCAGTAGTCACCACGACCGCTTAACTATCAATTACGAATCGCCAGACGCCGAGATACTGACCCCAGCCTTGGCGGCTAAGTCCGATAAGTAGCTGTATTCGGCTACGCTATTGGAACAAGGTTCGTGAGCTAATAAGCACGGGCATGACACGATTCCTGGGAAACTAAGACAACCCCTAATTCTGGAAATCTTAGAACATCCGAGGGCACTTGCTACATTAGTAGCTCGAGAAGTCTGGCCAAAATACAATCGCCATATTTTTTGGTGCGATAGTGTTGACTTCAACTTCGTCCGAAGATCATCATATAGCACAACCGCGTCTCTATCGGCCGGGTACCAAGAGATCGCAAATTGCTTGTCCTTTGACTCACTGTTGTTTGAAATGCAAGTCATATTGGGACAAGAGTAAGGCCCATTTCGCCAAACGCCAACTCATTGAGGCCGGCTGGTATATAATATTCGACCGATTTACGCTAGAGATAACATAAATCGCCCGTCCACTAAATAGTGTCGCATTTTCAATTCGCGTAACACTAATGCAAGGCACCGCTTCACCATTGATATCGAGACTCACCACTAATGTTCGGCTGTAATAGATCACTCGCTCATGACCGCCGTTGCCGCCTTTGCGCAGTAAAAGCTTAACGAGTGATCCGCTGCCTTGACGAGATCAAAATGGTTTTCCGGATCGCGTGCAACAACAAGAACAGAGGTTTAGCGAGATACCATTTGATCTCTTCGATGCCTTCCGGCAGCGCCATCCCAAATAAATGACACGCTCTTCTTATTCAACTTTGAAAACGGTTGGCACTTCCGCATAGGTTCGATATGAACCGGCCGGATGTACGCCAATCGCCCTGTAACCCCTCGAAGTTCTCTCGTGTTTCTGAGGTTGCAACTCTTGAATCGCCTTCACTTTGTCAGGATCGACGTGGATACCCTTATTAGTGACGACAAAGCCGAGGAACTTGCCACTAGACATCCCAAGGAAGGATTTGGCAGGGTTCATCTTTAGCTGATGAGTTCGCATGAGCTCGAATATTGTCCTAAGATCTTTGATGTGATCCCCTTGTCACTTTTCACGCACTGTCGCCGACGTAGCATTCGACCGCTTCAAGATGATTCTGGAAAATCTTAGTCATTGCTCGCTGGTATGTGGCGCCGGCGTTTTTGAGGCCGAATGGCATGACCGTGTAGCAATATATTCCGATGGGCATTCTGAACGCTGTGTGTTTGGCATCATCGGGATGCATTTTAATCTGATTGTAACCCGAGAAACCATCCATGAATGACATTCTTTCAAATCCACACGTATTGTCGACTATGACATCGCTGATTGGAAGAGGAAGTCATCTTTGGGCAAGCAAAGATTCGATCTCTGAGTTCCAATGCATCCTAATCGAGCCATTCTTCTTCATGACCGACTATATTCGCCACCCAATCCGGATGTTGAATTTCCTCGATGAACTCCGATTCTATGAGTTTCTTCACTTCGCCAACGCATTGCTTGTAATATTTGTGATCTAAACCGCCCTGCCGTTGTTTGACAGTTTGACATCCATCGATGTTGAGGCGATGTGTCGCCATTAGGTCGAAGTCCCGCATGTCCTCGTAACTCCGTGCTTAATACATCGATATACTTCGATCAAGGCAATTAACTCTTCCTTTCTTCAGGGAAGAGTATTGCTGATGTTTATGAGCTTAGGACGCTTCTTCGCCACCCATATTAACTCGATTACCTCGCCCTTAGTGGGGGTTCTCTTTGCTCGAATCTATCCCCAAACCGCTTTGAGTTGATGGATCCATGGGTCTTCCCATGTTGGCATATCTTCATCATCCTCAATAGTAAAGGTGATCAACTCAAGCCATATTTGACATCAAAGCCTTGAAAGCTTCTCCAGGCTGGTGTCAATCCCAAGTCAAGAATCGAATATCCGCTCCTCATTGGGTGGATTATTATCAATCACCATGAGCATTCATCTTCTCGAGGAGGATTCGTATCCCAATCCCTTCTAAATGCGTAGTAATTATCCGCTTCCCTCTTGGGACATATGTCGCTTTAGGGGACTCGAGGACCTACCAAAATATAGACCTTCCCCTTGTGTCAAGTTGTACCCCATTTCTTCATGATACCCTGTCTCGACTATATCCGAATGTGTGGAGGATAGGCCCATTATCATCTTCATCTTCTTCAAAGAAATGATTCGCGTTGAACCGCATCTCCTTTTCCGTAAACCAAGTCTTTCTCACTACTTGATCTTCGTGGGATGACGAAAGTCCGCCCCAAATGAGTTCTGAACGCCTATCGACAAGTTGTTGTGGCGTGTCCGAGGATAAACTCCTCTCTATTGGATCCCGGCAGTCATTGCCTTGTTTCGAATCGCTTGACAAAGATGTCCACGGTTTCTCCGCCCTTCGCTTCGCCGAGCAATGTCCCGATCGATACTTCGTGATCGCCATCAAAGAAATTGGTGAGGAAGCTAGACTCCATGTCATCCCACCGGTGAATGCTCCCCTTTAAGACGGCGGTACCAATCGGGAAGCCCAACTAAGGGTGCCAACGAATGACCGAACCATCGTGGCTACGGAATAACTCCGAGGTGCGACTTGAAATAAATCAAGTGTCGCTATTGGGAACCCTTCACAAACGGTGTGAAGTTTATTAAGTTAAACTTAGACGGTATGGGATTGATTCCCATCCTAATCGAGCCATTCTTCTTCATGACCGACTATATTCGCCACCCAACTGATGTTGAATTTCCTCGATGAATCCCGATTCTATGAGTTTCTTCACTTCGCCAACGCATTGCTTGTAATATTTGTGGATCTAAACCGCCCTTGCCGTTGTTTGACAGTTTGACATCCATCTTGATGTTGAGGCGATGTGTCGCCACATTGGGTCGTAGTCCCGATGTCCTCGAACTCCAGCTAATACATCGATATTCTGACAAGGCAATTAACTCTTCCTTTCTGAGGGAAGAGTATTGCTGATGTTTATGAGCTTAGGACGCTCTTCGCCACCCATATTAACCTCGATTACCTCGCCCTTAGTGGGGGTTCTCTTTGCTCGATCTATCCCCAAACCGCTTTGAGTTGATGGATCCATGGGTCTTCCCATGTTGGCATATCTTCATCATCCTCAATAGTAGCAGGATCAACGAAGCCATATTTGACATCAAAGCCTTGAAAGCTTCTCCAGGTCTGGTGTCAATCCCAAGCCAAGAATCGACGAATATCCGCCTCCCCTCATTGGGTGGATTATTATCAATCACCATGAGCATTCATCTTCTCGAGGAGGATTCGTATCCCAATCCCCTTCTAAATGCGTAATTATCCTGCTTCCCTCTTGGGACATATGCCTTTTAGGGGACTCGAGGACCTCACCAAAATATAGACCTTCCCTTGTGTCAAGTTGTACCCCCATTTCTTCATGATACCCAGTCTCTCGACTATATCCTAATGTGTGGAGGATAGGCCCATTATCATCTTCATCTTCTTCAAAGAAATGATTCGCTGGAACCGTGATCTCCTTTTCCGTAAACCAAGTCTTTCTCACTACTTGATCTTCGTGGGATGACGAAAGGCCGCCCCAAATGAGTTCCTGAACGCCTATCGACAAGTTGTTGTGTGGCAGGTCCGAGGATAAACTCCTCTCGCTATTGGATCCCGACAGCTCATTGCCTTGTTTCGAATCGCTTGACAAAGATGTCCACTAAGCCTCCGCCCTTCCGCTTCGCCGAAAGCAATGTCCCGATCGATACTTCGATCGCCATCAAAGAAATTGGTGAGGAAGCTAGACTCCATGTCATCCCAAATTGAATGCTCCCTGCTTTAAGACGGCGGTACCAATCGGTACCCAATAAGGGTGCCAACGAATGACCGAACCATCAGCTCATATCGGGAAATAACTCCGAGGTGCGACTTGAAATAAATCGTGCAAGGCTGGGAACCCTTCCCACAAACGGTGTGAAGTTTATTAAGTTAAACTTAGACGGTATGGGATTGATTCCCACTCCCTAGGTATGGGCAAGGGATGTCTGCTTTTCTTCACTCCCGAATGAAATCAATGAGTTGATTTTGCTCTCGAGGTCTTTGATCTTCTCGCCTCGGAGCAATAACATCTACGTCGCTCAAATAAGGCGCCGTTCAGAGGGTTATCATCCTCTTGTATTTCCTCCCGGGTCCTAATCGCCGTCATCTTGATCGACGCTGATACCACCGGATTCACCTCGATGTTTTGTCAAGGCTTGATCTGTTGGTCATGCATTTCTATCGTCGCGTGATGGCCAACTCCATCTCCAACTTGAAGTTTTCCGCTATTTATTCAACGCTTGCCTAGCATTTTAGCACTTGATCTCACGATCATAAGCGCTTGAGGACTCCTTCGCTAGATACAAGATGATCGAGGCGACATGGATCCAATATCTCGACGATCATCCTCCGCGTATCCCTTCAAGTTTGTCATATCTCGAACGCCGGATAGTCCCGACCGCAAACGAAGTTAACCGCTATGATGCGCCGAATAGCCCGTGACAACGGTTCTTGGGTCATATTATTAGTGACCTTTGGCATTCATCCTCCTGATGTCATCCTTCCGAATCGCCTTGACCTAGGTCTGGCGGGTGCTAAGTCTCTCGAAGACCAAACTCTTCGAGTTTCTTCCGCAATTGCACCGAGAGCACTATTTTGATGAGCTTAGAGCATAAGCATGACCGTATGAGCTTGGGGAATCCTCGAGATTTCCTCGCACTCTCGCTCTAATACACCATCGGTAGGAGTACCGAGCAACCCGCCATATGTCGGACAATCCCCTGTATAACGCCGCCATCGCCGACGAAAGCCGCCTCCTTCCGAGGATTACCGAAAGTGACTCGGCCGACTTTCGCTATGTGAGCGTGAGGTTTCGCGACTCTGACTTCGACCTTTATTCTGGCTGGTGGGACCATAGGGATCTTCCCTCTTCGTGGAGCGGGTGCCTTTCGCATGAGGAGTGACCCGTGATTCCTTCTGCGAGGACCCAAACGATCCTTGATAGTAGGATGGTGGTGGTGGCGGAATTGGCTTCACCATCGTTCGTGCGTGACGCTTGGCTTTGGCGCCGAGCTTGTAACGGCGGTCTTCGACTTAAGCACCGGACATGAGGTGGAATGTTGGCAATCTTAACTTTGAAGCCGTATACCGGGTTGGAGCATCGTTAGATTTGGGCCTCCTGCACTGTGGTAAGTTACGCTCCTTTACTACCTCCTTCTTTAATTCACGAGCTTGCCGCACTAAAGCTCGCGGCTCGCAAGAAGTGCACGACGCTCGGATACGCCTCAAGCGTGGAGCGTTCCGCTTTGACACGACCCACTCGTAGTTGACGGTTTGATGAACTGCCGATCACTTGAGGCCGAACCTTCAAGGTAGTCCGATCTTAGATCCGCTTCAGAGGGTCGAAAAGTTTGTATTGATTGAATTTGGAAAGGATTACAATCACACTCTCTCGGTTACAGAGGAAGAGAAGGTTGATTTGACTTCTCTTTTGTTGTGTGGATTCTTGGTAGCGAAAGGATGCTTTCCTCGATGCTCACGTCGAGATTGCTTCCCGTTGACGATCAGAACAAGGTTGCTGATGATCCGAGATTGCCGATGAAGTTTCCAACTCTCTTGCGCGAAAGTGTCTAATTCTCTAATTCTCCAAAAGCCGCTTTCCCATAGTCGTCCAAGACTATTTATAGCAATTAAGCACACAACTGGTGTGCTATAATCGTGGGAACGTGGATTAGTTGTTGTGGTCGTGGGTATAACTGATACCCACGCGGTCGCCGTGGCCTTCGTGGCCTTTGGCTTTGCCGCTATGGCGCAGCCTCGAAGCCGATGAAAGGCTTCACGCTTGGCTTAACCTCAATCGAAAGTGCAAGGGTTTCGCCGCTGGCTTAACCTCGACTAAATGGAGAGCTTCACCGCTGGCTTAACCTCGACTAAATGGAGAGCTTCACCGCTACAGCGTAACCTCGACTAAATGGAGAGCTTCACGCTACAGCTAACCTCGAATAAATGGAGAGCCACGCTATAAGCGAACCTCGCTCGAATGAAGAGCTTCACGCTATAGGCTAACCTCGACTAAATGGAGAGCTTCACGCTACAGCTTAACCTCGACTAAATGGAGAGCTTCGCTACAAAGTAACCTCGAATAAATGGAGAGCTTCGCCGCTATAGGCTAACCTCGACTAAATGGAGAGCTTCACGCTACAAAGCAACCTCGAATAAATGGAGAGCTTCACGCTACAGCTAACCTCGAATAAATGGAGAGCTTCGCCGCTATAGGCTAACCTCGACTAAATGGAGAGCTTCACGCTACAGCTAACCTCGCTCAATGAAGAGCTTCACCGCTATAGGCTAACCTCGACTAAATGGAGAGCTTCACGCTACAGCTAACCTCGCTCAATGAAGAGCTTCGCCGCTATAGGCTAACCTCGACTAAATGGAGAGCTTCACGCTACAGCGCTAACCTCGCTCAATGAAGAGCTACCGCTATAGGCTAACCTCGCCGATCATCATGGAAGGCTTAACTTCGCCGATCACCGTTGAACTTCATTTCTCGTGGGACCTCATGCTAAGCTCGAACTCCGCTTCCGCGCGAACCTCGTATTGAGGTTGAGGTTCGCTTCTTGAGCAAGCCTCATTTCAAGCTTTATCGACTAAGGTGCGCCGCGGACTCCTCGCCAGAGAATTGATCGTTTACAAGACCCTTCAAAGTTTCGTGCTTGAATCAGTGTGTGGGGCCCGAATACTTTGAATTTTTCTAACAGCCTATCGGCGAGGCTCGCATGCCAACTTCGCCGAGTTCAAATATGAGGGCCGCTACTTAACCTCGCGACTCACCGACCCTTGGCGCTTCATTTCCGATTTCTTTAAATCTGCTTCCACGCTTAATCGATTTGACACCTTCGGTGACTTTTCACATCCAAAGATCTCGGCCCAGATCCCGTGATTGAGGATCACGCGAGAGATCTAGGTCAGATATCTCGCTGGGTTCTTCGAGACCCTATATATGACAAATAAAGGCCACAGAGTCAGCCTCTCATCGCCATCTTCTTCAAGCCACCGATATCTGAATCACCGAGATCTCCTTCACCGCTTGAAGCAATGGCCCCAAGCACTCTGGCAAAGGCAAAAGGCATTGGGACCACGGCTCTCCCAATGCCGTCCGTTTTCACAGGTAAAAGACTTAAAAGCATTGTTCGCCACGACATGACTTTTAAAATCCGCCGTAACGTTGATTTTATGGCATGATCTTCACTCTGGAGACGAGATCGATCTCAAAGATTGTGACTTTCCAGCTGCTTGGCCCGGTTTGGCGAGCTTGCCTCATTTGATCGGATAAACCTCGCCGAGGTTCTGATCTTCCGCATCCCGCCAGGTCTCTCGCTTTTGAAACTCGCCCTGCTTGGCGAGGTTTGATTCTTTAGACGAGGCTCGCTCTTCTTGAAAGATGGGTCTTGTCGCTAAGCTCATTTATTGCCCATTTAAACCGCCTTTTGACAAGCGTCACTGCTGATGACGGTTCGCCCGCTGACGAGGTTCGCCCATTGATGGCGAAGTTCGCTTGTTTGACGAGGTTCGCCCATTGATGGCGAAGTTCGTCTGTTGGACGAGGTTCGCCCATTGATGACGAGGTTCATCTGTTTGATGAGGCTTGCCCATTGATGACGAGGTTCATCTGTTTGATGAGGCTTGTCATCAGATTGACTTCGCTTTGAAGTGGCGATTTTACCCTCGAGACTAACTTCTCTCCTTTCTCTTGTGTAGTTGAGCATCCTCTACCCCCATCCCTCAACGGGGTGCTTTCGGAGCAAATGGTGCTCAAGAGGCAGAACCTGATTTTCTCTCCCCTCTCATGAACGTTCCTGCATTCGTGGATAGAACCGAAGAGGAGTTAAGACTTCTTTCCGAGCCTTCAACCTCTACCTTCGGGTGTTGGATTCTGGGCCCCTCACGGAGTCACGTGCTTAGGGACAAATCGCCAAGCCTGCCTTCCTGTTTGGAGATGATCTTTGAATCGAATCTGTTGGATTTGGGTTCATATAAGTGGCTTAGGTGGTGAACTCACGCTACATGTTCTTGCCCGCAATGGAACGCGGATCGCTCACTCACTTCGCTAAGAGCCGCTTTACTTCTAGGAAGATGAATTAGATCTAACTCCCACTCAAGACGGAGTAATGTGTGGTCGCTTTTTCCGAGATGGTGCATGTGTGGACCGCCATGGTCATCATGTAACCGGTCTACAACCCGGACTTTTCCAAAGGGAGCTACAGGAATCACCGTCGCGCCAACACTTTGGTCGCAGCTTTCATAAGGCGGAGGGACAATTCCCCGCCAAGGATTTCCTGACTCGGTTGGTCTCGATGGGGTTCTTCGCAATGGTGGCCTCGCATCACCAATACATTCTAGAAGAGTATCGCGGACGAAGTTGGAGAGGTTTGGCCTTAGGGCTCCTATCAGAGCAACTCAACTGGGCTTGAGGAACAATTCTCAACAGTTCCTTGGAATCTTGGAGTTGTATAATCCTGATACCCACACTTTCTTCACCCCAGATGGCGAGTTGGGGATTGCTTTGCATGAGATGGCCGAGATTTCTGGACTACCTCATGGGAGGTATCCGTATGAGGAGTACATTCCAGGGTATAAAGAGTTGACAGACTTGGAGAAAGATCACCCCCAAGTAGTGGAGACTTATTGGAAAGTGATGTGCCACTACCATATTTGCGCCTGTATGCACGGACGCACTGATAAGAAGGGGGAGAAGCTCTTTAGTCACAACACTTGGGCCCGCTACCTCTTTGAAGGGCTAGATGATAAGGGAAGTGTTGTGGTGCCCCTGGGTCCTCTTGAGGCGGGTACTTTGTCACGGCTTGTGCTCAACAACCTTCCGCTTTCTCATGTGACTCACACAGACGAGCATGGCTTCCCGGAAGGGACGACGTTTGACACTTATCTTTACCGTGAGCGGAGCCGATTTCTTCGGTTATCGTGGCTGCTACCTCATGTTGTGGCTCAAACACATCGCCTCGCCGGCAGTTTTGACTCCATCGGCATCCGAGGTGATTTTCCTCGCTGCCCTTTTAGCGACGGAAGGCCAATATGCACTTCTTCCCGCCATGATTGCCCGTGATTCACCGCTGGATGCGCTTTGCTATGCCTTCTCGCCATGGTGCCGAACCCAAGGGTGGAATTACCATACGCCTATCTTATGGCGTGGTTCGTCATGCATTGCCCTACTCTTATGGGTACACCTTCTCGCATACGTGGAGGGACAAATTACTCCTTTCATCCGTGAGGCTAGAGAACGCCGATTGGACCAAACATTACATGGCTTCAGCGGCGCCTCCGACTATAAGAGTTATTCTTTAACCGTGCCTCCCTCATTTTCACGGGGTCACTATGGACAAGCTTTAGTGGATGAACCCAATGCTCGTGGTTATACCACTTTATCGCCATCGCTTCTTATGGCTCATGAGCATCCGCCGGTATTTTATATGCCGCTTCGTCCTATGCGCGAAGGAGCCTTATCAACCTTGCCGCTTTGCTCGCTGGCCGTATGACCAACCGTATGTCGGTAATCCCAATCCTCAATTACAATCCGGACGGCCGCGCTTAGTTGTGGGAGCCGTGGCTTTGCATCGACCGCTCAGGCACGGGCGCCGCTTCTCTTCCACAACGACCCTCAATCCCGGACGACGCTCACAGATCGCAAGTGGCATTGCATGGCAAACGCCAAATTCCGTGCTTTAACATCAACTCTTCCGGCTACGATTGATTCGGGCCGCTATAGGGAAGGCCGACTTTAACGAGGAGCCGTGATTCGACTAAAGGAGTATTTGCACCAAACGGATGCCGGACCGCTAAACCCCAAGTCGGTGTGGAGCCCTCACGCCAATCCAAACCTCATGGAACTCAAGAGCCATCACGCCAATCCAGCCCACATGAGACCCAGCGGATATAGATGAGGCTCTAGATGAGTACGTAGCAATATGCCTTCTCACGGTGTTGAAGAAACTCCCGTGGCTGAACCTCAGACGAGGCCCCTAGAGATTTTGCTCCTTTGAGAACCATCGACCATCTTCCGTAAGATGCTCTTGAAAGTTCCACCTCACCAGCCTGTACTGGAGCCAGGCCCCAAGAAGCCACCCCCACTTCGTGAGCCCGGAGGAAGCCAAGCCTTGTGCCAACAACTCAAGGATCTAAAAGACCGTGGCCTCCTCGATCAAGCGTAGTCAAGCTGCAAGGAGAGAAACCTTAATTGAAGCCGCCGCCGCTTGAGCCCCACATCAAGGCCCTCCCGAGCACTCAAGAGTATGCCCGATGATGCCGAAGAGTCTCCTACGGTCGCTATTGTTTCGAAGTCAACCCGTGACCCGAGATGATGATTCGGCGATCCCTGCCAGCTCGAGACCTCACGGCTTTGACTGCCGCCACCACTCTTCGATTGAAGTCCCGCCAATCCCGCTTTCGGCCTTTCTGGTTCAAATCCTTCGTTGCATTCTCTTCTTTTGATTTGTCAAAAGAATACGGTATCTATGATTCGCCATAATTTCTCACCATCCTAAAAGAATCTCCCGCCAAGTGTTAGAGCTGGTGGGATTTTGGTCGATCAAGGCCGTATTGGAACCTCTCCTCGATGTGATGCAAAGCCCGACTAACGCTAGGCTACGCCGCCTTTACCGAACTTATCCGGTACAGTGCAGACCCTTTTCAACAGATGGCGACAACAGGACTCGCCCCTTCGCTCCATGATTGAGGACCGTGCTATGCTTTTAGGAGAACAAGAGATGATACCCAATTTGAGCTCCAACGCCAACTACTCGAGAAGAAGCAGCCTATTACGCCTCTTTGAAAAGGCCACACCTCAGATGATGAAAAGAAAAGGGTTAAGGCCGAAGCGTGAACCAACAACTCCGGTTGACTCTTACAAGGTCGCACTCGCCGATATTCGTGCAAAATTGGCAGAGGCGAGAGTGGGCTAGCGGCCGCTATTGAGGAACATCGACTCGATAGCTCAATGTACCTACGCATCGGCCGCAGCAAGCTGAATCTAATGACTGAAGGGCTAATGCTGTCGGAGCCGATGCCAGATTTCCGACGACGATCTTTATAAGGTGCGACGGAGGAGGTCAAGGTCGCCACAAGGAAACTATGGTCAAGATTGCTACCAAACCGCCAAACCCTTGAGAACTTGTAACTCATGTACCCTTGATTTTGTTATAAAATTTCGCTTTGGTGTCCATTTAATGTTTTCTTGTGCAATTTGCATTTGCAATTTGAAATTTTAGCAAATCCCCAGCCTATCAACGGACTTGGTATGTCTTTACCAACCGCCGCTTGAGTTGGACTAGCCATACTTTTCCCTCAATATGGTGAGTTTTCGAGGAGTTTCTTTTAGGCTTAATGCTAAAATATCCCTCTATCCTTAGCCGCTCAAGCGCTGGATTAAAAGATAAGGGCTAATCACCGGTAGGTCATTATTAGGATTAAAATAGTGTGGGGGTGATCAAATCGCTCGCTGACGAAAAGTATAACGATCGCGGATCGTAAAGCAATCAAGTTGTTCGATGACATGAAAGTATAACAACAAGGATTATGAACAAGGTCATTCGTGAGGAATAACCATGTGGGAGTAGTCAAGTCGCTCGCTGACATGAAAGTATAACGACTATAGTTGGAATAGGGGCACATCACATAGTAGGCCGCTATTCGGTGAGGGAGTTGATAAGGGTAAAATTAGAAAATTGGCGCATCACTTGGTAGGCCAATATAGGATAATGAGCATCACTTATGGACATCGTAAGAATATTGACACATCGCTTGGTAGGCCAATATCGGACAATAATCGTCATTTGTAAGAAACGACGGATATTGTGAATATAAAATATTGGTATATTACTTGGTAAGCCAATACTTAGAGATAACAAGATAATTAATTAGGGGTAATATTTCTTCAGAAATTTACCGTTGATAGGCATCATGATTTTGTCGCCTTCTTGATTGGTTAGGCGATCGTATTCGAAAATCCACTACTAATGGTCCTTCCCATTTTGGTTCGAATTTCCCTTCTTCTTAGAATTGAGGATCATCACGCCTGAACAGAAGAACGAGGTCGCCTTCCTTGAAAATGCGACATTTAACTTTCTTGTCAAATGCTTTAGAACCGGACTTGGTAGAACTCGATATGTTGTTGAGCCGAGTCGCCATCTAGCATTTCAAGTTCCTCAAAGGCGTCGGCGATGATTTTCTTCACCGTCATTCCAGTGGTTAATGCTATTCGTGAAGCACGAATTTGAATCTCCATCGGTAAAATAGCTTCACAACCATAAACTAAAGCATATGGGGTGGTACCCGTTGTGTGCTAAACCGGTGCGTAAGCCCACAAACTTTGTCCCAACTTATCATCCCAATCCTTCTTGTTTGAAGAGACCATCTTAGTAAGGATCTTGATGATCGCCTTATTAAAAGCTTCACTTGTCCGTCCGCAGCCAGATAGTAAGTCGTTGATGCTAAATTCGATTCTAATTTATCGCAGAACCGCGGAAAGCATGATCGACAAATTGTGGACCATTGTCATGGACACCGCCTGGGCACACCATATCGGTAAATGACATGATGTTTAACAAATTTAATCACATCACTTGTCTTGACCAATCTCAATGGGATGGCTTCGGCCCACTTTGAGAAATAATCAGTTATCGCCAATATGAAGCGATGTCCTTTTGAAGAAGGCGGAGAAATTGGACCAACAATGTCCATTCCCCATGTTTCAAATGGCCGACGCATGTAGGGTGCAAGTGTTCTGGCGGTTGATGAAGATAGTGAGCATGTATCTGGCATGCATGGCACCGTTTAGCGTAAGCTACAGCGTCTTTTACCATCGTTGGCCAATAGTACCCAAGTCTACGCAATCGGTCCCATAACTTAGGTCCAGGCTGGTGTGCTCCACAAACACCATCATGAGCTTCTTTCAAGACTTGCTCTGCTTCCTTAGTTGACAAACATCGGAGCAGTAACCCATCATACGACCTTCTATATAAAGTCTGTAATTGGGAATCATAGTAAAATCTTGATGCTCGTCGACGAATTGACTCTCTTTCTTTTATGTCTTCGGGCAATATCCCATGCAAAACATAGTCGATGATAGAAACCGCCAGCCTGCGGTTCTGGGATTCTTAGGTTCGTCGAACGCTTTGATCTCAGAATGCATATTTTGGCCGAAATAGTTGCCGACTAGACACACTAACCTGCTGAGTAGCATTCTCAGGCAGGGCTAGCGTAGCTGCAAGAGACGCCAACGCATCAGCATAAGTGTTCTGCAAACGAGGTACATGATCAATGTAAAAGCTTTCAAATGAGTCACTAAAGTCACTACGCATGATGAGGGATAAGGTCCTCGCTCGACTTCAGACTCTCCTCTTAGTTGCTTCACTATTAGCTGTGAATCCCCAAATGCTTCAAGGTGTTTCACGCCTAAATGTTTGGCTATGTCGAGACCAATCAATAACGCATTATACTCTGCTACGTTATTGGTGCATGGTTCTGACAACGACAATACCGCAGATCACGTGGTTTTGTGGAGATATCAATACTACCCCCACTCCGCTACAACGCCGCTGTGGTCGCCTCGCTCCATCAAAGAACAACTGCCATACCTGTTCCTTAGAGACCAGATTAGCTTCATAAGGTTCATCAGGCATGTCTTGATACAATTCGACTTTCCCTTTCAATGGGTGGTTAGCCATAAGATCACACACAGCTTGACCCTTCATCGCCTTCTGAGGTTTGAAGTGAATGTCGATCGAGATAATAACAATGCCCATCTAGCCATTCGCCATTCAACGTACAGTCGGTCATAAATACCGTATGGGGTCGATTCTAGAGATGGCGTGTATAGTCCGTCCCACTGTAATGCCGCATCTTTTGGATGGCGAAGACCAAAGCCAAACACTCCTTCTGAATGGGAGGATATCGATATTCGCCCCCCGGCCCCACCGAGGTAATAGATCACCGCTCATGGCCATTGTCATCGCCCCGTAGCAAAGACTCGCTAACGATACTCAGAAGCGGATGTAAATCGAAGGGCTTTCCGATTTAGGTGCAACTAACACGGGGATTAGAAAGATATGTTTTAATCTTCAATGCCTTCCGGCAATCTTCATCCCAAACGAACGATACACCTTTCTTCATGAGCTTCGAGAATGGTTGACATTTCCCTGATAAATTAGAAATGAATCTGCGAATGTAAGCCAAACGCCCTTGGAGACCACGAAGCTCTCTGAGGCTTCTAGGAGGTGGAAGTTCCTGGATAGCTTTGACTTTGTCCGGGTCGAGACGGATATCATCTGCTGTGACCACGAACCCTAGAAATTTGCCACTAGACATCCCCAGAAAAGACTTAGTCGGGTTCATCTTCAACTGATGTGCCCGCATTATCTCAAATGTTGTCTTTAAGTCATGCAAGTGATCACTTTTGCGACGACTCTTGACTACTAAATCATCTACGTAGCACTCCACTGTTTTCCGTAAATGTTTTCGGAAAATAGTGGTCATGGCACGCTGGTATGTAGCCCCTGCGTTTTTCAAGCCAAAGGGCATGACTGTGTAACAGTATATCCCTGACGGTGTTCGGAAGGCAGTATGCTTTTCATCATCAGGATGCATTTTGATTTGATTGTACCCTGAAAATCCATCCATGAAAGACATCCTTTCAAACCCGCATGTGTTGTCGATGATAATGTCCGTAATTGGTAGAGGGAAATCATCCTTTGGGCATGCTGCATTTAAGTCTCGGTAATCAACACACGGTCGGATTTGTCCGTTTTTCTTTACCACGGGTACTATATTTGCTACCCAAATGATGTCGACTTCCGAATGAACCCCGCTTTGATCGCGATTTCTTTCTCGATGGCCTTCATGACCGAGGGGAAAATCGCCGCTGTCAGCTGCTAACGTGCTTAGCACCTGGTTTGATATTAAGGCGATGCATAGCCACTTGAGGATCTAAACCAGGCATATCTTCGTAATTCCATGCGAAGACATCGATGTATTCCCGTACCAAAGCGATAAGGCTCTCCTTTTCTTCAGCTGCCAAACTATCGCTTATGAATATGGGTTTTGGATTAGCTTCATCCCCCATATTAACTTGGACTATTTTGTCATCAGTGGGTGGCTCTCGTTGTTCAAAACGATGTTCCCATTGCATTCCAAGCTGTTGACTCATTGGATCCTCCAATAGCGGTAAAAGATCATCTTCTTGAATCTCTATTGGATCAGCTGAGGTCATATTGGCCATTAGGGACTTAAACTCATGTCCTATACTGACGTCGGAATCCCAGGAAGTTGCTTCAGAAGATGAGCGATCTGACTCACCCTCACTCATAACATGCCATGAGTACGGCGGCGATTCATATCCTAACCCTTTACGAGTTTTATGATAGTAATCATCAGCCGGGCTCTCCGACATAAGCGATTGGATCGGTGTCGATGCCTTTTCCGTTTAGTCCTTCTTGTGGAGGAAGTCATACCCCATTTTCTTCATCAAATTTTACTGCTACGAAATATGAGAATTGGGGTTCTTTTCCTTTGCTTGGGGTTGTTCCACCTCAGCTTGCAATGGTTTGTTAACTTGCCCAAAGATAATGTCTTTCTGATCATCATTCCGGGCCGGTATCACAAAAACTGCTTGCGAAGAGTTGGAGTGCCTTTGGGTCGTCATGAATGACGACTGAATGGGCATGTGCAATGTCGGTTCAGCATACAACCGTGGAAGAATTTCTGACGTTAAGTCAGTATGACTTTTAACACCCGATACGTAAGCTAAATCATAATTTTCATTAAAAATGACTATGTCGTCAGCAGGATCATTCAGATCGATTACAAAGGGTTTTACATCATTGAAAACAACTCCTTGTTCGGACTCTATGTCAGCTTCATTTCCGCTGTCATAGTCCTCGATCTGTGGTTCATCGGTTTGACCTTCCTCAAGGTAGTGGACTGAATCAGTAAAATAATTCTCCACTCCTTTAAACGGTTGCCTTTCCGCGACCAATGTTTTAACCATCCCTTCTTCATCTACATACTTCATGCATTGATGCAACGTAGATGGGACGATCAGATTTTCATGGATCCAAGGGCGACCCAGTAGCAGATTATATGATGTATCTGCATCAATGACGTAGCAGGTAACGTCTGTCTTCAAGTCTCCTATTTGGCATTTGAGTTTGATCTTGCCCAAGGGACGAGAATTGGTAGCATTGAAACCGTAGATGGTGGTCCCGGTTGTTGCTAACCGATGCAGCGGTATCCCAAGATGTTGTATGATTCTCGGTGGGATGATGCTCAATGCATCCCGTCAACTTGAGCTCGGTTGATTCGGACAGAGCCAATGTAACCGGTAAAGTATAATGGCCTGTCATGCTTCGGGTTCTTCACTTGCATGTCCTCTGATGAAAAAGTAATGCAAGGTATCGGCCCTTTGAAGACCTGATGACATTGGGCACAAACTTCTGCCGAGCTTTCCGGGAAATAAGTGAGGAACGCCGCTATTCCGCTAACGCCGCAGAGCTTCCGTAGATTGAGAGAGACGCAAGAGTTCGAATAAGGTGATCCTCGCCGGGATGTTGGAGAGTTGGGCTAAAACGTCAAACTGGAAAGGGGCCTTCGAAGTTTCGGGCGTGTCCTTCCTAAGCGCTTTGTTGTAGCGGATCTCCCTTATTTTGGGCTCACTGACTGGCGCCTTTGCTGGTACATCGAGTATTGCCTCGGTATACTCCTTTGCGAACTCTTTTCCGCCTCTCAATAACGTATAGTTTCAGCACGGGGCGGTTTGTTTGCTCGGTGGAGTCATTGACTTGCTCCTTTTCCGGCACAGCAGAGGTGGCATTACAAGTCTTCCCTTTGGACTTTGAAGAAGTCCATTGTTCATCTGATAACAGGTCAGGGTGAACCCACATAATTTCGCCTTTCGGCGTGGTATAAGGGACCATACCTTGTGCCTCCCGCCGCTGGAGGTCAAAGTTCACAACTCTGGCTTCTGCTTGAGGGATTGGCTTCACACCATCCTGCACTTGGAATTCCGCAAAATCGCCAAACTGGAGAGCGACCATGTTTGCAGACACCTTCTTCTGATCCTCTCGCAAAGTCATAACACCCGCTTCTAACAAGACTTGGATCTTGTCCTTCAAGATGTAGCACGACCCTGTCGGATGGTGTACCATTCGATGGTACATGCAGTATTTTGGATCATCCGTCCTTGAAGCTTCCTCCGGCTTCTTTATTTCCGGAAGCGTGATCTTGTTCATCTTGAGTAAAGTCTTGAAGATAGGGACAACCTGATCATCCTTGAAATCATACTTCTTCATAGGACTAAGCATTCAAGCATTTGGTTTTTGCTTAAAAGGTTTTGCAGTAGGTTGAGTCTCCACAGCTAGAGTCTCCTTCCCCTTTGATTGTTTTTGAGGCGTAAAATTGCTCTGATTACCCCCCTTTTTAGCACGATAATCCTGAGGTTCTTCTGCCTCAATCCTCTTAAGCATGTTTTCAATTTGTTCTCCTTGCCTCACCAATTCCTTCCAAGAGTGTGCTTTAACTGCACCCATCTTCGAAAGTATGTCGATCGAGAGGTTGGCTCTGCACATCGCGATGAACGTCTTTTCCGAGACTTGGTCCCGGGAGTGTAAAGATTGGTTTCGGAATCTCTTGACAAAGTGTTGATGCACTGCCTTTTGCTTTTCGCCAACAAAGTGGCCATAGACACCTCGTGTCATCATCGAAAAATCGGGCCATAAAGAGCCTTTGCGATCTTTCCAAGAGTTGACGTAACCGTGCTCTAACCTTCAAACCACTCAAGGCTTAATTCTTTAAGAGTGCTAATGAATAATCGGGTCATGATAGGATCATTACCCGTTATATGCCCAGTTTGCGCTTTGAAGTAGTAGATGTGTTGTGACGGAGAACTTTTTCCGTCGAACTGCACTAAGTTGAGTGGCTTGAATTTCGGAGGATATGGGACATCATCCCATTCTATAGGATATGGCCTTGCCACCCCCAGCTCCTTAGATTGCCCTTGGAGTTTCAGAGCATCCAGCTGCTTTTGGAAATCCCGCAACACATGATCTTGCTCTTTTGTACGCGGATTCGATTCCGCTTCCGATGACACTGAGCGGACATCATGATCCCCATCGTAGCCCTCTTGCTTCGATTTGGATCCTCCTTCGTCCATCTTCTTCTTGCCCACAAATTTCTCCATCATCATTTCCAAACGCCTAATAGATTCTTGTTGCGCAAGAATAGTAGCTTGTTGCTCTTCCATTCTTCGTGTCATCTCCTCTTCCCGTTCGGCCATGAGGACGCTGGCCTGATCACTGAAATCAGTGTTCGAAGGTTGAGAAGTAGCGATGCAAGAGTTCTCCAGTTCTTCGGAAGTACCCCCAGCCAATTGTCTATAATCGAATGGAATTGTCGCTCCGGAACGAAGACGGGTACCTCGATAGGCGCCCTGGCTATTGATTAATGCGCCTCGTAACCCTGGGGAATATTCAGGGTCAGACGATTCTGGACTACCCGTTGGGGTTTTGCTCCCGCTTCTCCCAACCATGTTAATAGTCACTCCAGGGGAATGACCACCGCGGGCCGCTTGTTTCTTGTGGCGAAACCGCCTTCGTCTAGTTGACGGGTCAGATAATCGCTCAAAAACTGAAGGCTGATGCGTCGATGAACATTGGGCGCGCATCGCAGAGATGAGTTTTCACAAAGAAAGAATGAGATTGCATTTGACCGCATCACGCTTATGCAGTGAGATAATCACGAGATCGGCGGGTGTTCCCCGCATTCTCAAAACGAGCCTTGAATGAGAGAGGCTCTCAATCGAAGCCTTAACCCGGCGAGGTTGCCATTTCCTTTGATTCTGGCGGCGAGGTTCGCTGCCCTGCCGAGGTTCGTCCTGTTTAAAGGAGACCTCATGTTGGCGAACTTTGCTACTTGGCCGAGGTTCATCCCTTTGAGAGGGGACCTTATGTTGCTGGCGAGACTCGTCGCTCTGACGAGGCTCATCCTTCAAGGGGACCTCACGTTGTAGGCGAGGTTCGCCGCTCTGACGAGGCTCATCCCTTTTTGAGGGGACCTCGCGTTGTAGGCGAGGTTCGCCACCTCGACGATGCTCATCCCTTTTTGAGGGAACCTCGCGTTGTAGGCGAGGTTCGCCACTTCGACGATGCTCATCCTTTTGAGGGAACCTCGCTAGGCGCAGGTTCGCACCGGGCGACACTCGTCTTGTTTCAAATGAACCCCTTGATGATGACGAGGTTCGTTGTCCTTCTTTGGACGATAGTGGAATCCGTCCAACGAGACCAAAGCTCGAGCACGTCGGCGAGCTTGGTTCTGTCGCTGACGTTGTCTAGCACGTCTTGAGAGTGGACCGTTAGGAGGTCCGGTCTTCACATAGGCAGAGCGAGGCTCGCCAGAAGCCAAAACTTGGTTGTCAACATCGAAGTTGACTTGGGTTGTTTGACAACCCATTTCTTAGCCTGTTGGCTAGCTTTTGGAGCCTTGTCCTTGAGAGACAGAGGCTGATTGTCGAGGTTCACTCGAGAGGATTCAGCAGAAGCCACGGGGGCTGAAGTCTCATACGAGACTCGTCGACACTTGCGTGTCTTCACTGGGCTAGATGCCCCAGAGGAGAGGAACTCCTCGTACTTATCCTGATCGAATTCGATGACCAAGGTTTGAACCTCGGTTCCAACTGCAATCTTGTCTGATTGCGCCACCACCAGTTTATCGGAATGAATGGTTGCTCCCACTGTGGTCGCCATCTTCTGTAGGGTCGAAAAAGTTTTGTTTGATTGAATTTGGAAAAGGATTACAATCACACTCTCTCGGTTATAGAGGAAGAGAAGGTTGATTTGACTTCTCTTTTGTTGTGTGGATTCTTGGTAGCGAAAGGATGCTTTCCTCGATGCTCACGTCGAGATTGCTTCCCGTTGACGATCAGAACAAGGTTGCTGATGATCTGGAGATTGCTGATGAAGTTTCCGAACTCTCTCTTGCGCGAGTGTCTAATTCTCTAATTCTCCAAAAGCCGCTTTCCCATAGTCGTCCAAGACTATTTATAGCAATTAAGCACACAACTGGTGTGCTATAATCGTGGGAACGTGGATTAGTTGCTGTGGTCGTGGGTATAACTGATACCCACGTGGCTGTCGTGGCCTTCGTGGCCTTTGGCTTTGCTGTTATGGCGAGCCTCGAGCTGGATGAAAGGCTTCGCTGCTTGGCGAACCTCAACTGAGTGCAAGGGTTTCGCTGCTTGGCGAACCTCGACTAAATGGAGAGCTTCACTGCTTGGCGAACCTCGACTAAATGGAGAGCTTCGCTGCTACAGGCGAACCTCGACTAAATGGAGAGCTTCGCTGCTACAGGCGAACCTCGAATAAATGGAGAGCTTCGCTGCTACAGGCGAACCTCGTCTGAATGAAGAGCTTCGCTGCTATAGGCGAACCTCGACTAAATGGAGAGCTTCGCTGCTACAGGCGAACCTCGAATAAATGGAGAGCTTCGCTGCTACAGGCGAACCTCGAATAAATGGAGAGCTTCGCTGCTACAGGCGAACCTCGAATAAATGGAGAGCTTCGCTGCTACAGGCGAACCTCGTCTGAATGAAGAGCTTCGCTGCTACAGGCAAACCTCGTCTGAATGAAGAGCTTCACTGCTATAGGCGAACCTCGACTAAATGGAGAGCTTCACGCTACAGCGAACCTCGCTCGAATGAAGAGCCACGCTATAGGCGAACCTCGACTAAATGGAGAGCTTCGCTGCTACAGGCGAACCTCGTCTGAATGAAGAGCTTCGCTGCTATAGGCGAACCTCGTCAGATCACTGTTGAAGGCGAACTTCGTCAGATCACTGTTGAACTTCATTTCTCGTGCGGACCTCATGTTAAGCTCGAACTCCGCTTCAAGTGCGAACCTCGTATTGAGGTTGAGGTTCGCCTCTTGAGCAAGCCTCATTTCGAAGCTTTAATGACTAAGGTGCGCGTGACCCTCGCCTAGAGAATTTTTTGACTGTCTACAGTTTCGTAGCAGACCCCATCCATGGATTGCACGGCTTTGGCATGTTTGCGCGCCATGCTTTGTCGTCGCCTTTGGCGGCTCGCTTGGAGAGTGCGGGCGTCATTGGCGTTCATCTCGGCGCCGTTGTAGTTCGGACTTCAGACGCCAAGGGGATTTCTTGCTACCTGCGGCAGCGGGGTTGGACTCGCCATCCTGGGGCTCTACATCGGAGGCCCATCGGGTTCTCCTTGCAGCGGAGACCTTCTTGGAGCGGCGGGGGGAACTGGATCTGGAAGAGGGTGAGGACAGGTACTCCTCGAACTTCTCCTGGTCGAACTCGAACTCGACCTCTTCCTCCACCGGGATAGGAATCCGCGGCTGCGGCACGACGACCTCCGATCTGAGGCCGGTGGCTCCCACTGTGGTCGCCAGCTTGTTCGCGGTAAAAGTCGTTTTGTTATTCATTGCTTCGGTTGAACTTGCTTACAGCTTCTTTGGCCTACAACAAGATTCAAAAGAAATGTCTTTTATTTTAAGGCGTACAATAAAAATGAAAGATTACAACTTTCTCCTTAGTGAACAAACACGAGGATCTCTGTTATATCGGATCCTCGCTTGCGTGGGTTCTTTGCCTGTGCCGGGGACTTTTTGTGTCCGTGGACCGCCGCGCAATCTCGATCCGAGTGGAGATCTAGATACGAGATCTCAAGGACTGAGTGCTTATTTCACGAAGGAAATAAGACGCCGACGGGATCAACTCACGAAGGAGGTGATCGCCGAGCGTAAAATCTACTAGGAGAAATCACACGCCGCCTCGAGACTAAGACGAAGCTTAGCCTAGAGGGTAAATCTGCAAACTTGACCTAGACCGGCGTAGACTCGAGCTGGATCCTCTACCTCGTTGTGTAGATCTGGGCCGCAACGAATTCCTCTTGATCTGGATCTCGTCTCTTCTCCTGATCAACGCTCAAAGTTCAACCTCTATCTCCGAAGTTCCAGCCTCTTCAAGTCGCTCCTCAATTGCCCAAAGTCCGCTCCAAGAAGCCCCTGAACTGCCGCTCCAAGAATCCGCCTGGAAGCTCTCTCAAAGTCTGCTTTTTCTCCAAAAAGATCTCTAGAAATCCCCCCCTCAAGCTCTCCAGCCGCCCTCCTCTTTATACAAGTCGGGGGGGCTTGTGCTGTCCGCGTCGGTGCCTCGGCCAAGTTGGCCGAGGTGCCTCGGCTAACCAGGCCGAGGTGCCTCGGCTAAGTTGGCCGAGGTGCCTCGGCCGAATTTGCCGAGGTGCCTCGGCACGAGGTTCAAACGAATACGAGGTTCGAGGTTCGCTAAAAGGAACCGAGGCTCGCCAAAAGGCGAGGTTCGCCAAAATGAACCGAGGTTCGCCAAAATGAACCGAGGTTTGCCAGCAGGAACCGAGGTTCGCCAAAATGAACTGGGGCTTCGCCAAGTGAACACGAGGCTCGCCAATTGGCGAGGTTCGCCAAAAGGCGAGGTTCGTCAAAAGGCGAGGTTCGTCAACAGGCGAGGTTCGCCAAAATGAACCGAGGTTCGCTAAGAGGCGAGGTTCGTCAAAAGGAACCGAGGTTGGCCAAACGGCGAGGTTCGCCAGGAGGAACCGAGGTTCGCCAAAATGCGAGGTTCGTCAAAAGGAACCGAGGTTGGCCAAACGGCGAGGTTCGTCAAAAGGAACCGAGGTTGGCCAAACGGCGAGGTTCGCCAGAAGGAACCGAGGTTCGCCAAAAGGAACCGAGGTTCGCCAAAAGGCGAGGTTCGCCAGAAGTGCGACGTCCGTATCATTCGATGGGTTGTCATTCGCCAACTCCCCGTCACGAGTTGGTTTCGGGGATCTTGTAAGTATTTTTTAACGCCTACAGTTATTATGTGCATATAACCACAACCACATTCTCAACTTTATTTTCTCCTCTTTTGCACATAATCCACAATCCACTCTCTCTTATCTCTCACGAACCACTTTCACCATTTTCTCACTTCCATTTTATTTGAATAACTCCTAATTGTCACGCGCATAATTTGAGAACCAAAACTTGAACAAACTCTTCCTACTTCCCGTTCCTCGTGGGATCGATAATCTTATATACTATAACTTGATAAGTTGTATACTTGCAACTTAGGAGGTAATCATTTATTTCCCATCAGTCGGGATCAACATCGGTAGTAGGAGTAGCTGTAGCCCCTGTAGCGGGTGTATTTGGGCTTGTTTCAATATCGGGAGGTTGCATTTGCGCATCATAATCGGAGGAGGAAGCCATTTGATTGTAACATTAGAGAGTAAAAGCAAGAATTAGAGAGTAGTGGAGAGTATTAGAGAGTATTAGAGAGAAGTAGATGAGTTTGGGATGAGAAAAATAAATGAAAACCCCCCTCTATTTATAGAACCAGCCCCCTAGCTAAATGACCAAAATACCCTCAAAATTTGGCCTTTTTGACCGCTTTTGGGGTATTTATCAAACGCCAAAATGGCCGTTATTGGCCCTGACCGGCCGGTCCGCCGCCCGCCCGCCTCAACGGTCACAAACCGCCGTCGCCGCCTACCAACGGTCAAAATTGACCATTTTTCGCCGGCCCGCCGGCCCGCCGGCCAAAACGGTCACATTTGTGATCAGCCCGGCCATCTCGCCCGACCCGGTGAAACAGTGCCAAACGGTCACATTGGTGACCGTTGCACAATGTCGGTGGATCGGGCCGGCCGGGCCCGAACTGCTTGACCCGACCATATTTATGGCCGGGATGGGCCGGGTCCGATCCGACACCGCCGAGGTACCCAACCCGCCCGAACCCGGCTACCCGGCTTCCGCCAACCTCGGGCTCACTGGCTCCCACGTGTCGTCGGACCTGCAGTCCGCCCAAGGCCCAAATGGATACCCCTAACTGCAGGTATAATATTCTTTTCGCCCCTATTAAAGAGTGTGATTGCTCGTTAACCAGTTGAGAAATGATAAACATTATTAAAGGCATATATAATGAAGGTCATCAGCAATTTATCTTAAAATTTCTAGTCTCAAGCTATGATTAGCAAAGGGTAATTTTTTTATTGTTATGTTTTGGTACATAATGTACAAAAATGAAGGATATATACCTACCAAGAAAGTAACTTGAGAACTCAACTATTATGCGTACTCAATTAGAATATTTCAAGGAAAGAATTCTCACGTTAAAAAAAAAGGTTTCTAGAATAAACTAATATAAAAAATTAATTAGCCATAAAAATATGTTTAATGTACTCCAAGCAACTCTTTTCTTCACACACACACACAGTATCATATGTCATATGAGGGGATTCCCTCATATGCAATGATGTGGCACAATCTCCACCAAGTAAATTAAATAGGAGAGAGAAATCCTCATAACCACACTTTAAGTGGAGATTGTGCCACACACTTGGTAGAGATTGTGCCACATCATCAAGATATGATAGAATCCCTCATATGACATATGACATCCATTATTCTCATATATATATATATATATATATATATATATATATATATATATATATATATATATATATATATATATATATATATATATATATATATATATGAGCTCTATCAACTTAAGTGGATAGGAGCTCTTGTCCACCAAACATTTTATCCACTCATCTTGTGTTTAGATTTGTGCCATCAAGAGATGTACAAATCTCAAAAACTCTTCATATCTTTCATGGATCCCAAGGCAACATTAATGGATAAAAAGTTGGTGGATGACTATTTCCTATCCACCTAAGTCTATAGGAGCTTTTCAATATATATATATATATATATATATATATATATATATATATATATATATATATATATATATGAGCAATATGGAGGAACTTGGTACCAAGCACAAGTTTTATGCTTGGTAATGACCAAGTGAGTGGTTCATTCTCATCCACTCATTCAAATGGCGGACCACATTCACATGGGTTAGAGAGTGGATGAGAATGTGACACTCACTACCAAGACAAAATTTGTGCTTGGTACCAAGTTCCTATATTTTTCTATATATATATATATATATATATATATATATATATATATATATATATATATATATATATATATATATATATATATATATATATATATATATATATATATATATATATATATATATATATATATACTCCCTTTAAAAGTGGGAGTTTGGAAAAACTTTTCTTGGACAAAAATACTCTTGAATCTTTTAATTATTGCATTCTTTTTCTATTATAATTAATATGTTTAATTAGAATAATTAATATGAATTTTGTGCTATTTACTGAGATCGAATAATGAAATGAAAAATTCTAAATTAATCTTATCCATGGCCAATCTATGTATTCATAGTTTATTTGAAAGTATAGTCCTTAATTAAAAGCCCTATAATCAAACAAGTTTCTATCCTGCATGGACTTACATTACACATGCTAGTTATGTATGCAAACTTTATGCATCCACCCCTCTCCTAATAGGAATTCAATTAGATAAATAATTAGCTATAAAAATTTTTCATCTAAGCCCTCTAATTTTTTTATAAATTAAAAGTTAATCGATCTACTTTGCTATAATGTCATCTCCGCCATGTTAGTCCATAATTACCAATAAAAGGGATAAAGTTTCCACATAACCATCCTAGCTTTTTATTTATAAATTAGAAATTAATCCAAATTTTAATTAGATAATTCAAGTTTAATTTGTTGGGAGTTTTAATTTTACCGCAAGGGTATATAGATTATTTTATTTCATATTTTGAAGTAACGATATCAATGGGACTTACCGAGAAAAGTATAAAGATGGGGTTGGGGGGGTGGGTTTGTGAGAAATCCCATATTTTAAGGGGTTTAATCAAAGTTTTAAAGTTGAGTGTGGTTATTACAACACCCCTAAAACTAAGGGATTTCTTTGAATTAAGTGGTTAAGGGGGTTTTCTGAGCACCATAAAGGGCTCAATATATCCTTTTACTGCTTGAAATATATTATTAACCCAAATGAGTATTTAGATAATTTGATATTTTGAAGTTCTTTGCCGAGAAAAGTGCAAAGTTCAAAAAAGATTATTGCAATATATTTTATGGTAAACATAAACTATTATACAACCGAGTTATAGTAAAGAAATAAAGTAAAAAAGAAACAATTATAATATTTGACCACGTGCAACACACGGACATCTCACCTAGTTACTTATAAAAAGTGTGTTCACCTCTTTTTCTAAAGGACTAGTAAAAAGGGCACGTGCAATGCATGTGCTTGTTCAATATGATTATTGCACAATGTTAGGTGTGGCTGTTTGTTTGTATATGGAGTTTTGAACAAATGTATATCTATAGCTGTGGAAGGGAAAGATATGCATAAATCATCGTACATCTTTAAACTTTGATATCGCAAAGTTTTTTATTTATTTATTTTGACACTTGACTATCCGACGTTTACATATTTTAACTTTAATATTCCAAATTTTTGTTAACGCTTTGATACCCCAACATTTATACTGTTTTTAATCTTTCATATCCCAAAGTTTTGATATCTCAAAGTTTACTTATTTAAGATTGGGATATGCCCTTCGATTCTCACCGTTCAAATTTCCTCTTTCCCATTTCAAAAATATGTTATTTCAATATCAGTCCCTCAAATCTTTAATATTTTGAGATTAGTCCCTGAGCCTTCAAATTACTACTAAATCCCAAATGTCATAATTGCTTTCGAATTAATAACAAAAGCATACAACTTTAATGTCTATGTTTATATTCTTTATAGGGTATTTTAAGAAGGGTTTTAAGGATTGAGGCGTTTTAAGAAAAAACACAAAAATATATAAATAACATGTTGCTATATAAAAAAATATTAAACCATAGGTATAAAAATGAACTTAGCTAGTTAGCTTTTCATCATAAACCAACCAACAGAGTCTTGTTTTACTGAAGCAGGTTAGTTAGATTTCATCGTCGGCCTTCTTTCAATGGTGTTAGGCTCCATCCTTAAAATCCTCACCCAAGAGAAAATGGTCGAGTTTGTAGTAGGCAATTGGTTAATCAACATGAAGGGGTGCTAATTAGAATTATTAAGCCTTCATACCTCAAGAAGGAGGTGATCATGCAAAAGGAAGACAATTGGCTCACCTGTAGTAGCCGGTGACCAAACGAAATCGTGAGGGCAATATGGGAATCCGAATTAGATGGGCATCACTTCTATGATATTTGCACTACTCTTATTTGATACTACTCACTTTCAAAGTTTATTTCGAGATCTTTCTCTAGAATTGTAAGCAGTGGCGGATCCAGAAAATTTTGTCAGTGGGGCAAGATCACTAGGCCTTTGTCCAGGATCTGCCGGAAGATCCTTCAAGTCAACTTCTAAATAAAAATTCTTTGAAGAAGATGGTTGATGAATAGATAGTTGCTCCTCACAGACACTTTCTTTTAAAAAACTTCTCCATGACTAGAATCTAGAATGCAAACAATAATATAGGTATATTAGTATACTAAATAGTTCTCTAAGTATCTAAGTTATTAACAAGCACACAGCTACTCAAATTCATTAAAATTGAACAAGATTAAACTAAAATTAACTAAATTCACTAAAATTAACTAAATTAAATAAAATTCATTAAAATTAACTGAATTTGAAAAGATTAAACTAAAATTAACTAAAATTGAATAAGATTAAACTAAAATTAACTTAATTAACTCAAATTCACCAAAATTAACTAAATTAACTAAAGCTCACTAAAATTAACTCAATTTGAACAAGATTAAAATAAAATCAACTAAATTAACTAAAATTGAACAAGATTAAATTAAAATTAACTTAAACTACTTAATTAAACTAAATTGAATAAATTAACTATTTAAAGATTAAAAGCAGTTTATAAGTGCTAAAAAGTAAATAAATTAGTTAAGTAGTTTAAAAATTAAAAAATTAAAACTTACATTTACTTTGAGGAGGACCGTGAGGAGATGAGATGATCTACGATGGCGACTCAAGCCTCCCACCACGTATGAGAGACTAGAGAGTGACTGAGTGAGAGTTGAGACTGAGAGCGTGAGAGAGAGAGATAGAGAGAGAGAGAGAGAGAGAGAGATTAGAAGTGTGGAACTAAGGGAGGGGGGGGGGGTGAGGTGAGGGGGGACTGGGGAGAGAGTTTGAGAGGTTTAGAAAATTAGAATTAGGGTTGGGTAACTTGGGTTGGTGTTGGCTATTGGGTATTGGGTTACTGGGTATTGGGTTTTGGTTACTGGGTTTGATTTTTTTTTTTGGGTTTTGGACCTCATATTAAATATGATTTTGTGGGAGTCAGTGGGGGTAATTGCCCCCACTACCCCCACCCTGCATCCGCCTAATTTGTAAGAGTGAGTGTATCATGAAATGAGAATTTGAGCTGGAGAGATGAAACAAGACGCGTGACAGCTTGTGTTCGAGGTAGGCGGTAGTGGGAAAAAAACATTATTGCCCCTGCAAGCAAAATATAGCTTTAAATCTCGTACTCATCAAACAATGACAATAATGTCATTTCATTCCTAAGTTGGCGATGACAATCAAAAACCAAGCTGCTCTCACCAAAGTGTTACGCAACAAACGAAAACGAAAACACTGTAGCACTAAGCTCTTTTTATATAGAGAATGATATTTAGAAAATATATTAAAAAAAGACAATGCAAGTTCAGACGTGAACCGTCTGGCCCCGCCGCAAAACTCAATGGGTGCTTGGGTTTTTTTTATTTTTTTCAATATTAGTCCCTTACATCTTTTCCATTTTGCCTTAGTCCTTCATATCATTGAATTTGATGTTACGTCCCCCAATTGTTAATTACTCTTGAAATTATTCTGTCAAATCTTTGAAATTTCTATTAGGTCCCTGAATTCTTAGGCTATATTTGAAATCAGTCCCTCCAGACAAGAGTAGAAGTAGCAATTTGGAGGGATTACTAAGTAAAATATTTTACTATGGAATATCAGGTCCCCTAACTTCTTTTCACAAATTAATCTATCAAATTGCTATTTCTACCCTTAATTGGAGCATCTAATTTCAAAATAATTTAAAAATTTGGAAATCTACTAGTAATTTTAAAATTTAAAGACTAATCAAAATAATGTAAGAATTAAGGACCTAATAGCATTTTCAATGATTTGAGGGACTAATTGCAAAATATAAAAGATTTAAGGACTAATATTGAAAAACCCCTTATCTATATCAATCTAGTGGCTATAGGTCCCAAAGGAAAATAAACAGAGCAATGTCCCTGTGCGAAAATCAACAAGTGGTTCTCTGTGCGAAAGTTTGAGAGCATATTCTTTTCTCTCGAAACATTTTTGATATTATTGAATGCGATTATTGACATAATTATTTTATTATTTAAAAAAAGAGAGAATAAAGGTGCCCCCAAATTCAGATTCCTGGCTACACCACTGCCTAAAATTATTATGCCAACATTATTATTATCAACTTAGGCTCAACTTTAATTACATTGGGATGTATAGCCCAACATTTGTAGAATTCCCTTTATACAGAAAAAGGTCTTAGCCTAAGTTTCAGCCCACAGAGCATTTACCCGTTCCCCGCCCTCTTCTATTATCCAAGTCGGAAAAGAAGAAGCAAGGAAATTCTATTATAAATGGAGTTAGTTGCGGATATATAGACTTCCTGTAGTATTGTCCAGTTGAGGGTACACTCCCAATTACTAATATTTTTAACTCTTATAATAGGACTGCATACGAGAGCATAAAAGAGAGAAAAATAAGTACTTTTTCTCCGGAAAAACGAAAACCAATGGCTTCTAGAAAATTTCAGGTTCGTTCTCCAATAAGATTAATTGAGATCTTTCTTTATGTTAGAGGTTAATTGTATTTGGTCTCTGGTGTTAATTTATATTTTCCTGTTACTTATTTGGCTATTTCAAGTCATTAGTTTTCTATGAATAAGATTACAGATTCTTGACGTAATTTACAGTGATCTTGTGCTTGATTAATTTTCTATGATGTTTCGTTGATTCAGCAAATCTATTTCTCACTAAACTATCAATTGGTTTCTAATGATTGCATAATTTGTTAGAATATAAAATTATAATCATAAATCATCATTCTTGCTGCGGTTTGGTGTAATGTCAAACACCTTTAACTTGTACCAAAGCACCCTATATTAGAGTCTTGTTGACCACACATATCTAAGCAGATCTTAAAAGTAAATTGATACGTCTATCTGAATCCAAATTCAAATCCCATAAAGAGTGGCCTTAAATAACTATACTTTAGACCTCATAAGTAAGCAAGACAAAAGTAAGAAGTGAACAAAATTTTACCTTTATATATGAAAGTAGATGCCATGTTTTGTCTTCTATTTGATTCTGTGAATTTTTTAGAAATTAATTTTATAGCTAAATCTATGTCTTTACTTTGATCGACATTGGTACATTTGATCCCATAAAATTTGAGGTCAAAAAAACTAGTACCCGGATGTTTTTTTTTTGTTGGGATGTCGTTTTTTATGCTTTATTAGTTTCCCATGTGTTTATATAGGCGTTGCAATCTATTATGATTATGACTTTGAGTTATCATGATAGGAATCATAGGATAGTAAATTTGTATCTTATTTAAACTAGAGAAATTAGAGTTATATGATATGGTTGCTTGACTTGGGTATATAGGTGTTCTACTATTTATTTATTTATAAATCAATGTTAATTAAGAGAGAGAGAGAGAGACTGAGGAGCGAGCATTGAAAGAGGAGCCATAGATTTAGTTTCCCACGTGCCCCAAATAGCCCCTAAACCCTGGAGTTGTAACCCTACACCCTATACCCTCTACCTAATGAGAAGGCGAGTTACAGCGGCAATCGCTAACAGTGACGGCCGCTAGCATGGCTCTTGAAAGAGAAGGCGGAGGTTGAGAATGAAAAGAAGGGTGAAATTTCAGAAAACCCCTTTCACAATGACATAGATCCCCCCTCCCCCCTAAGTTTTGGAAATTTGTAAAACCCCCTTCAACTTTCAATCAAAAAGCCCCCTAACAACTTTAACCGAAATTTGTAGATGGATAGGTAAAACTATGCAGAGGGTTATGTTTTCCGGTGAAAATTCCGGTTTACTCTTTTAGGAGATTTTCTATAAACATTAAAGTTGAAGGAGGTTTTCTAAAGAACACCAAAACTTAAAGGGGCTTTTGTGACTTCTTAAAACTTAAGGGGGTTGTATGAAAAACACCCAAACTTAAGGACGGTTTTGTTCAACTTAACCCTCACAACAAATTTATTGTTTTCGCCAATCCTGCGTTTAATCTTCGCTTTCTCCTCCTCTTTTTCTTCAGTTGCAGGAGAAATCCCATTGTTTATAACGAAATTTATTTTAAAACAAAAATAAACATTAAATTGGTCAAACCGTCGCCTTGAATTCAATCACCGGTCCTTTTCAAAAAATCATCGGAATCGGGAAAGGGAAAGGGAAAGGGAAAGGGAAAGGGAAAGGTCCCTTTAATTTATTCTCTCCTTTCGTTCCTTTCACGCCACTTCAAATCTCTCAAAAAAAGTAACTCCTCCAATAAAACCCCCATCGATTCTCGAAATTCCCTTTCACATGCTCTGCCTTCTTCGTCCCCAATCATTTCCCAAGGTTACGCTCTCATTTTCTTCCCCTTTTTATCGCCGCTATCGTCGTCCCTTTTCCCCTTCGAAAGAGATGAGGGGATTCAAGACGCCGGATTCGAAATCGAGCAAGCTTGGTTCCTCTTACGGTCGCGGATCGGTTAGTCTGTTTTCAGCTTGCTTGCTTTCTGTTTGATGAAATGCCACAACGAGTACTTTGTAATCCTCACATCTTTTGTCAACAGTAACCACTTTCAAAAATTGTTCTGTTTGGTGATGTTAAGTTAATTTTGATAACTTTCAACAACACCCACTTGCCAATTTTATTTATTTTTGGATGTGTGCTTCAGGTTAAGGTATTTTAGAAATATACTCCTTTGATTAAAATAGTTGCTAGTGCATGATTTAGAGACAAGGACAAAATTGAGGTGGAGTTAGTTTTACCTGTGAGATGCTGCACATTGACATATGTTTTTAAGCTTATTTGATGTTGTACCTTATATGAAGCCTGACCAGCGAGAAATTAATTGGATTTTCTACCATTTTTACCTTGATGTTGTTGAACATAATAGATATGTACATCTGTATTCTATACTTTTAGTCCCACATGGCTAGGGATACTAGAACAACTTCCTTATACTTGTATGTAACACCTCAATATAATAGTTATGTTCATTTGTAGTCTAATTCTTTTAGTCCCAAATCCCAAATTGTTTGTGATACTAGAACAACTCCCTTATACTTTTGATAAACATCTCCAAATAATGAAGAGAATCATCCAGTTTTCTCCGAATGCTGTGTACTTACCAGATGTCTCATATTCTGGTTTTCTATATGAAAAAGTTAAAAATTGAAGCTAATGTTTGTTTTACTTGTGGTGTATCATTTTGAAAATTGACACCTTTTAAACAATATTCATTTTTCATTTTTGGTTGTTATGCCGTAAATTTGATACGGCACTTCGATTTATTGTTAAATCTCCTTGATGTGTTATGTTTTGGTTGTCTATGTGAAAATTCAATGCTATCTATTTTTCTTAATCAAAATTGCACTTATTTGTGACTCATGATATATAGTTGAAACTATAAATTTTTTTTTGTTATGCGGTTAATTCAATATGCTTAAGTCACTTGGATTGGATTCATAGGTATCTGCTGGCAACTCATCAATGTATGGTGAACGCGCTGTTTCCCCTATTGTTGGTCCTATTAGTAAATCTGCACAAAACATTGGACCTCAAAGGCGAAACATTTCTCCAGATAGGTCAACTAGTAAAAATAGTGTAGGAACTTCTGGAGGTGATCCTGAGCAAAAGGTGTTTGATATCTGCAGAAAACCAATTGCTGGTGTTGTGAAATTACAGAAATCTCTACTTGAAATAAATAGAGAAAAAAGAAAGGAAGCTCAATGCTCTAAGGGCGTTCCTCAGCATGAATATGTGAGACCTGGAATGGTTTTGCTAAAGAAGTATATAAACCACGATAATCAGGTTTGATTTTCAAATTTCAGTCAATTTATGTGTATTTTGTCCTTTTCTTTAGAACTTGAACTGACTTAATATTTAATCTTGTTTATCTTTTACTCTTATATCATGTATCAGTGTTGAATACAAATTAATAAATGTGAGGTACTCGCCTATTTTCTTTCAAGTTCCAAGCAAACAGTGTATTTACATCTTGAATATTAGAAGCACTCTCAAATAATTTGGTACTTCATCTTGTTAATGTATTATTAGAATATGTTTGAGTTTGACATGTGTTAGTGTTTTCATGGCTAATGGTGAAAACTGTTGCCCTTTTGTTTTGGTATAGCATTTCCTCTCTGATAATGTCATGTTTATAGGAAATAACTACTTTCATTATAGTGTCTCACCTTTAAGATTTTGCATTGCATTATACTGGGTTGAAAAGTTGGTGCATTCCCTTGGGTTTGAGAGCGAACCCCACTCCAATAACCAAGCATTATTGATTCAAATTATCACTGTTGATCAAGTTACCTTCTAGAGGTGTGGCTCTTATAATTAAACTTATAAATGATTGTTTTTCATTAATTGTTATTGTTTATTCTTTTGCAACTTTTGTAACCTTTGTTCCTTCTGCATTATAGGTCATGATTGTTAAGAAATGTCGAGAGCTTGGTATTGGCTTAGGAGGATTTTATAGACCGGGTTATGGAGATGGTGCAATGTTACGTCTGCAGATGATGTGTCTTGGTAAAAATTGGGATCCGGAATCAAGAAAATATGATGACAAGCGCCCAACTGATGGAGCTACACCTCCTAGAATCCCAGTTGAATTTACAAATTTGGTTGAGGAAGCTCTTAGAGCTTCTTATGACGTAATAATGCAAAAGAATAACAAGACTGTTGAAGAAGAACTTCCATGGATGTCGCCTGACCTCTGCATTGTCAACTTCTACAATAACGAAGGAAGACTTGGCCTCCATCAAGTAAAAATTTCCAGTCCTTTTTAAACTGTTTACTTTCATATAGTTGCATGCTATTTTTTCCCTTATATAATTCAACGTATCAATTAATACTATGATTTTTGGTGCTCATGCAGGACAGGGATGAGAGTGAAGAGAGCCTTCAGAAAGGGCTACCTGTTGTTTCTTTCTCTATCGGTGACTCTGCAGAGTTCTTATATGGAGATGTAAGAGATGAAGATAAGGCTAAAAGGGTGTTGCTTGAATCTGGTGATGTTTTGATATTTGGTGGTAAATCAAGGTGGATATTCCATGGAGTTCCAAGCATTAAACAAAACACTGCTCCAAAGCGCCTTGTTGAGGATAGCAATCTAAGGCCTGGTCGTCTTAACCTGACCTTCCGAAAGTACTAGCATGTTAAGACTCTTTAGACGATTACTCTTTTGATATCGACAGTACAACTTTGTATTAATTGCCTACATGCTAATTTATTTGGGGTCATTCTCCATCATATTCACAGTTTGAATCTCTTGTGGTCTGATTTGATTTTTTTCATCTATTACTTCATTAAGTTCATATTTTCGAAATAAACTCAAAGTACCATACTTAAGTGATGGATTGAATATTTCTGGCAATTCTTCTATTATACAGATATCATGGTTTTAAAGGTATTTGTGTGTGGGTGTGTGTGCGTGTGTGAGTGGGCGCGCGCTTATGTTCATATTTCTATTTTATAAGCTTACACCTCTCACTGCATTGGTCAAATTTGCGAGCCACTCATAATTAAAGATGTAGGGGAAAGGGATTTGTGAATGCTTTGATTGTCTTGATCCACTCATATTTGGGTTATTCTAGTATGACTGGCCATAATAAAACTATGGCTTCTATTTATGGCCTATTGTTTGAACAGTTCTTGTGTGCCTGTTGTTGGATATCTATATGTAACAAGAATGAATTTAATGAAGGCAGGAATTATTGTGCTTTTTCTATGTTGCTGTGTCCTTAAGTTCTTACTCAGACTGAAGTTCTCCTTATAATTTGTGTGGTACCTTGACTAATAACTTTTAAAGAAAGGTCAGTAAAAGGCTCTCACTGTGACCCATTGCTTGTTCTGACTTCTGTTTATGAGCATGTTTGGCTACTACTTATTTTTGAGTACTTATAAGTTACTTATTATTTATTCTCAAAACTTTTATAAGTATGTAAGAAAATACAGAAGTTGTTTGGTAAACCAAGAACTTATAAGGAGATATAAGTAGCTATGTGTTTGGTAAACTAATAACTTATAAGATTGTGTTAAATGTCAAATGACCAAAAATGACATATTGTTGTAACTCCATAGTGTGACTTGTTATCATTTTCTATTAACCATATAATTAATAGTAATAAATTTATTAATTATTTAAAAGTTAAATAATTTATAATTAATTATTTCAAATTAATTATGATTATTAATTAATAATCTGAGATTAATTAATTAATTTCATTTGCAAAGAAATATTATTATTAATAAAATTAATTAATAAAAATTAGTTATTTCATATAAAAATATATTTGATTAAAATATTTTTATATGTTGCATTATATTTTGATTATTAATTTCTAATGTTGAGATTAATTAATTTAAAGTCATATTAGTAAAATATTATTATTAATAAAATAATAATTAAAATTAGTTATTTCATAATAAGAAATATATTTGATTATATTACATTATTTGTGATTACCAATTGCTAATGTGATTAATTAATTACTATCATGTTAATAAAATATTATTAATAGTGAAATAATTAATATATACATAATATATTATAATATTATCATAACATAATATATATTATAATTATATATTATAATAATAATATTATAATATTATATATATATATATATATATATATATATATATATATATATATATATATATATATATATATATATATATATATATATATATTGAAAAATGGAAAAACTTGGTACCAAGTTCCTCAAAGAAACTTGGTAGTGATGTGGACAATTCTAGCCCACACATGTAACTTTAAAAATAATTCTCTCTCTCCTTCCTTGAATGTGTGGGCTAGAATTGTGCCATATCACTACCAAGAAACTTGGTACCAAGTTTCTCCATATTCCTTATATATATATATATATATATATATATATATATATATATATATATATATATATATATATATATATATATATATATATATGTGTGTGTGTGTGTGTGTGTGTGTGAAAAATGGAAAAACTTGGTACCAAGTTCCTCAAAGAAACTTGGTAGTGATGTGGACAATTCTAGCCCACACATGTAACTTTAAAAATAATTCTCTCTCTCCTTCCTTGAATGTGTGGGCTAGAATTGTGCCACATCACTACCAAGAAACTTGGTACCAAGTTTCTCCATATTCCTTATATATATATATATATATATATATATATATATATATATATATATATATATATATATATATATATATATATATATATATATGTGTGTGTGTGTGTGTGTGTGTGTGTGTGAAAAATGGAAAAACTTAGTACCAAGTTCCTCAAAGGAACTTGGTAGTAATGTGGACAATTCTAGCCCACACATGTAACTTTAAGAAATAATTCTCTCTCTCTCCTTCCTTGAATGTGTGGGCTAGAATTGTGCCACATCACTACCAAGAAACTTGGTACCAAGTTTCTCCATATTCTATATATATATATATATATATATATATATATATATATATATATATATATATATATATATATATATATATATATATATATATATATATATATAGCAAGGCTCCTATGAACTTAAGTTCATAATGAATAGTGGTGCACCAACTTTTTATCCACTCATCTTGTCTTGAGATTTGTCAAAGTGGGCTTTATATCTTTCACGGCTCCCAAAGCAAGATGAGTGGTTAGAAAAGTTGGTGCACCACTATTCATTATGAACTTAAGTTCATAGTGAACTCAGTTTATATATATATATATATATATATATATATATATATATATATATATATATATATATATATATATATATATATATATATATATAGTAAAGCTCCTATAAACTTAAGTTGATAGGGAATAGTCATCCACCAACTTTTCTATCCATTGATGTTGTTTTGGGATCCGTGAAAGATATAAAGCCCACTTTGAGATTTGTGTGTATCTTGATTCACTGATCTTAAGGCAAGATCAATGGATATAAAAGTTGGTGGACACTCCTCCCTATCAACTTAAGTTTATAGGAGCTTCTTATATATATATATATATATATATATATATATATATATATATATATATATATATATATATATATATATATATATATATATATATATATATATATATATATATATATATATATATATATATATATATATATATGTGTGTGTGTGTGAAAAATGGAAAAACTTGGTACCAAGTTCCTCAAAGAAACTTGGTAGTGATGTGGACAATTCTAGCCCACACATGTAACTTTAAAAATAATTCTCTCTCTCTCTCCTTCCTTGAATGTGTGGGCTAGAATTGTGCCACATCACTACCAAGAAACTTGGTACCAAGTTTCTCCATATTCCTTATATATATATATATATATATATATATATATATATATATATATATATATATATATATATATATATATATATATATATATATATGTGTGTGTGTGTGTGTGTGTGTGAAAAATGGAAAAACTTGGTACCAAGTTCCTCAAAGAAACTTGGTAGTGATGTGGACAATTCTAGCCCACACATGTAACTTTAAAAATAATTCTCTCTCTCCTCCCTTGAATGTGTGGGCTGGGCCACATATCACTACCAAGAAACTTGGTACCAAGTTTCTCCATATTCTATATATATATATATATATATATATATATATATATATATATATATATATATATATATATATATATATATATATATATATATATATATATATATAGTAAAGCTCCTATAAACTTAAGTTGATAGGGAATAGTCATCCACCAACTTTTTATCCACTCATCTTGTCTTGAGATTTGTCAAAGTGGGCTTTATATCTTTCACGGCTCCCAAAGCAAGATGAGTGGTTAGAAAAGTTGGTGCACCACTATTCATTATGAACTTAAGTTCATAGAACCTTGTTTCATATATATATATATATATATATATATATATATATATATATATATATATATATATATATATATATATATATATATATATATATATATATAGTAAAGCTCCTATAAACTTAAGTTGATAGGGAATAGTCATCCACCAACTTTTCTATCCATTGATGTTGTTTTGGGATCCGTGAAAGATATAAAGCCCACTTTGAGATTTGTGTGTATCTTGATTCACGGATCTTAAGGCAAGATCAATGGATATAAAAGTTGGTGGACACTCCTCCCTATCAACTTAAGTTTATATATATATATATATATATATATATATATATATATATATATATATATATATATATATATATATATATATATATATATATATATATATATATATATATATATATATATATATATATATATATATATATATATATATATATATATATATGTGTGTGTGTGTGTGAAAAATGGAAAAACTTGGTACCAAGTTTCTCCATATTCTATATATATATATGTGTGTGTGTGTGAAAAATGGAAAAACTTGGTACCAAGTTTCTCCATATTCTATATATATATATGTGTGTGTGTGTGAAAAATGGAAAAACTTGGTACCAAGTTTCTCCATATTCCTTATATATATATATATATATATATATAGTAAAGCTCCTATAAACTTAAGTTGATAGGGAATAGTCATCCACCAACTTTTTTATCCATTCATTATACTTTGAGATTTGTGTTACAAATCAATGCTATCTTTGAGATTTGTGCCTTGATTTGTATCATGTTATCTTCTAAGCTGTGAAAGTATCAATAACATACGCTGATTACACTACTCTCATCAAGCTGCAGGAGTGAAACCCAAATTGGTAAACTTTAACTTAGCCAAACCGACAAGGTTTCCTGAAATTTGGAGATACCATAATCAATAGAAGGAACCTTGACAAGCCTTATCTTAATGTGTGCGCATGCTTGGCAATCACCGAACCATTTTGGTTTTTGCTGGATGACTTATTGAGCACTCTGAGTCATCAAAACTGTTAAAACTCTGTCCACATTCAATGCATCTCCATCTCCAACACACTTTTCTAGTTTTGTTCATATCTTAGAAACAGAAAACTTGAAAAAATATTGGTTGATTACTTAGCTAATGCTTGTTGTTTTTGTAACATGAGACAGTACAGGAGTCACATCCAAACTACTATCACAACTAATCATGTTTCTTTATTGCTTAACTATTTCTTTTTCAGCATTATTATTCATGTGTTGTCGAATGCATAACCGCAATAGTTTCTGATGTGGAATCCTCCTCTTTCATGAGTCGTCAGTAAAAGGACATTTCGTGAACAGTTGGTTGCCTTTCGTTTTCGCCGTGGTGGGCTATAATGAGATGAATAAATAATTAATTATTTCGTTTTCGTTCTATGGCATTCCTTAATTCTGTTTTTTTTTTTATGAGTTCATCCCAAAGAGATTGTCATAAAAAAGACTTTGGTTGTGATCTTCATTATTGTTTGGCTTTAGAAAGTAAGATGAAATAATTTCTTCAGTTTTCAGTCAGCTGTCAGTTTAAAGTTTCAATCTCATTTCTTTGTTTAAAGTATGAGATGTGTGTCAGTATGCATTATAAACTGAACGTACAGAAAAGTTTGGTGGTGGTTTCCTTTGTTTGAGAGCAACCAGTGTAGTTTAGGTCTGTGATGGCTACCTCAAACTCCACTATATCTATATATGAGTTTACATAAAGTCGAAATTAATGTTATGTTTACGAGGGTTAAAACTATTACAGCAGTTCATCTACTTTCTTGTTCTCGCTACCTCTCTCATTCATTTCCGTCACTAACAATGTTGCAGTACCAGGCATTTCTTGGGTATTCAGAGAAAAGATTTGTGTGGTTGCCATACTATTTTCTATCTACTCCTGAATCAAAGGAAGCAGTACTAATTTGCGGTAATACTGTTGTCGAAGAAGTTGTTGAACTAGCATTAAGAAATGCGTTTTATGATCATTTGATGGAGAATCGATATTTGTTAGGTACTTGTCACGCAATTATGCAGTGTTGATATATGTTGTGGCTACCAGCACGACTTGCACAACTAATCACATCACCTTGAATATTTGACATTATAGTATATTGAAGCTGAGTTTTGGGTCCCAGCAAGAGTGAGTGTGTATAGCTAAAGTACACAATTGCTTTCCTTTTGCTTATGTTGGAGTACAGATATCCCAACTTTGTCTTCTCTTTTTGGGTTAATCCATCCATTTCCTTGAAAAAAGTTATGTAATGGGCAGTCTATAGAAAATCGTATAGAAAAGAAGTAGATCGTACAACACATGTCTTTAAATTTGTACAATCATATAAAAGCAGTGTACATACCTTTTTAACAGTGTTAATGGATCAACAAGCACTTAGTTGGCAAAAAAAAGAGGGGAAAAAAAAGGCCGATGCTCCATTTACACTGTTAGGAGGACCGGTAAGGAAAATTTGAAAGTTTAAAATAATTTTGTGAGACATCCAAAAGTTAAGGAGGTTTCGTCGGAAACCGTTAAAATTCAGGGAAATTTTGTGAAAATTTCCCTTATTCCAGGATAAATATCTCTTATGCTGCATAATTACTGTGAACTTTGGGGGAGAGAAGAATATAAGTTCAAATTAGTTTTGAGGAAAAAAAAATAGACTTTCATTCAAGAAAACATGGTTGATACATCTAAACCCAACTCCTTAACAATAATATCGGGGCATATATTAAACTAAGACTTTAGAGTTCTATGACTATACCCCCATTGAGCTAAGCTGTGAGAAACTTTGTTTGCCTCCCCCTTGGTAAAACGAACTTATAATCGATAAAGGCCTCCACGTCACATTTTATTGCTTAGGATGGATAAGTTCAAATTAGTTGAATAATTAAGTTTGTAAAAATTAATTAAGTAATTATAAAAATAATTAAATTAGTTGAATAAAATATAACAGAATATTCTAATTAAATTATCTGACAGACATTTAATACTTTGGGTGCCCATTAGGGAAGAAAACAAATTTACATTAAGTTAGCGATTAAAAAGATTTGAGACTAAAATTAAAAACTTACTATAATTTGGAGGACAAGCATCCAAAACCCCATTGTAGGGAAAGGGAAACTCATTTAAGGCAACTTCATTTTCCTCACATTGGTCGCATCAATTCCTTCAATGTACGCAATTAATGCATACCAATTATGAAAAGATCCTCTATTTCTCTATTTTCGGTCAAAATGTGAGGACCTCTCATGTCCTATTTGGTAATATCACCACTAATTTTGTCATTAATCCCAAATCATTGGGGTCAAAATGTGAGGACCTGTCATGTCCTATTTGGTTATATCACCACTAATTTTGTCATTAATCCCAAATCACACCAAAGTTAACATTTCCCTCTCTTCTATTTAAACTCCATCCTCTCCTCCTCCTAGAGAGAAAGCAAAGGACAGAGAGATTTGAAAGAGAGAATTTTTCTGAATAGGGTGAGAGCAAAATGATGAGAAGGGTCTTAAGCAAAACTTTTTCGGATGTTGGGCTGAGAAGAAACTTTTCCCGTGGTGCTGCTGCTGCTGCTGCAGAATTAGAGAATAACAATGCAGTTGTACGGAAAATGCCTCCGTTCGATTACACCCCTCCTCCTTACAGTGGGCCTTCGGGTGACGAGATCTTGAAGAAGCGGTCCGAGTTCCTCAGCCCCTCACTTTTCCATTTCTACAAAAAGCCTGTAAGTATTTTTCTGCGACAATCTCGCTGGATATTAGTTTTAACTACACTCGTGATTCATGCATTTGCAGCCGCATTTGTTCTGTGAACATCTACAATATCACATTAGTTTCGACTTATGTCTTTGGAACGTCGTTCAATTTGATCACAACAGAAACTCTTTTATTTTCAGTCTATTTTGCTTTTGCAACAGCTTTAATCATGGGAGGATTATCGCAAACTCAAAAATTATAGTAAATTCAGTTTCGCAAGGTGGATTCCAAAACAGGGCCTTTAAATGAACAAATTATACAGTTTTTGTTTGAAGCACAATAAGAAAACAGAAATACTGATTACAGTCTGTAATCCTCGGAACTCATGGTTTTCTTGATTACAGTCCTCAGAACAGGGCCTTATAATTTTGTGAATGTTTATATCCTCTGACCTCATAATTTTTTGATCATGTACGGTATTATATTTTTCAACTTCTGTTGTTGGAACATCGTTGGATTTGAGCACGACCATAACTTTCCTATGTTTTAGTCTATTTTGTCTTTGCAATAGCTTTAATCATGAGAGATTTTCTTATATAAACTCCAAAATTATAGGAAACTCAGTTTTACAAAGTGAATTCAAACACAGGGCCTCAAATTAACAAGTACGGTTTTATGTTTGTGGACCCGGATTCTCTCCAATGGTAATTGGAGAGGGTCCAATTATCCCAATCCTTACCAACCATGCATATAATGCAATTTTAAGGGTCGAGATTATGCCACGTAAGTTTCCACTATTGTCGTGAAAACCACCTTTCTCATGAAAACCACCATTATGAAAACTGTTTTTTGCAATACTAGAAATCATATGTGGCATAATCTCATCCATTGAAAATGGAATGAATGGTGCAGATTGGAATAATTGGACCCTCTTCAATTACCACCTAATTGGAGAGGATCTGAATCATTTGTTGGAAGCATAACAAGCAAACAGAATTACTGGCTGCAGTCCTCAGAACTCATAATTTTGTTGGTTACTTGATGTTACCTATGATTTTGCTACCATTTATATCCTAACAAAATATGTGGACTTTTGTACAGTAGGAATATATGAATCATGAAACAAAGAAAATTCTTTCATGGCGATGGCAACACTATTAGATGGTTTATCTGTGTTTCTATCTTGCTACAGTTGAATATTACCGATGGGAAGATGCAATACTTGTTCGATGAAGAAGGACGCCGCTACCTTGATGCTTTTGCAGGGATTGCAACAGTTTGTTGTGGGCATTGTCATCCTGAAGTTATTGATGCCATCATCAATCAAACAAAGCGCTTGCAACATTCAACAGTTGTATATCTAAATCACGCCATCGCAGATTTCGCTGAGACATTAGCTTCCAAGATGCCTGGTGATCTCAAGGTTAATATCATCTCGACAATATTTGTTGTTTGGTGTATAGTTTTTCTTCTAATTGAGCTCTAACCTATGTCGTATCTTTTATAGGTTGTTTTCTTTACGAATTCGGGTACAGAAGCAAATGAGTTGGCTATGATGATTGCTAGGCTTTATACTGGGTGCAATGATATTATATCGCTTAGAAATTCATACCATGGAAATGCAGCTGGAACAATGGGGGCAACTGCTCAGTCCAATTGGAAATTTAACATCATACAGGTATCGTAGGTCTCTGTAGATTGCAATGTTTTTTCTTTTTTCAGAAAAAAGAAAATATATGCAGAGTATGTATCAGAATATTATTGACGTGTGTTTTTCATTCCCCTCAATTTTTTGTACCTAATTCTTCTGTTAACAGACAGGAGTACACCACGCACAAAACCCAGATCCATATAGAGGTATTTTTGGTTCTGATGGCGAAAAATATGCTAAGGATGTACAGGAAATTATCGACTATGGAACTTCTGGACAAGTTGCAGGTTTCGTTTCTGAAGCCATACAGGTATACTTATTCACAAAGTTAAATGATGATATCTGCTTAATTTTATAAAAATTCATTGCATTTTATAATTTTATTGGAACAGGGGGTTGGTGGTGTAGTTGAATTAGCACCAGGCTATCTGCCTGCTGTATATAAAAGTATCAAAAAAGCTGGAGGTCTCTGTATAGCCGATGAAGTTCAGTCAGGATTTGCACGCATAGGGAGCCATTTCTGGGGATTTGAGAGCCAAGATGTGGTGCCTGACATAGTTACAATGGCAAAGGCAAGCTCTCGCACACCCTGTACATAATTTGACACTCTGCATTCCTCAAAAAAACTGACATTTTCTTTGAGATGTTTTCAGGGTATTGGAAATGGAATACCTCTGGGTGCAGTGATTACGACTCCAGAGATTGCAGAGGTCTTGACACGTCGAAGCTACTTCAATACATTTGGGGGTAATCCTGTGTGTACTGCTGGAGGGCTCGCTGTTCTTAAAGTCATTGAAAAAGAGAGGCTTCAAGAAAATGCATTTGTTGTAGGGTCTTATTTGAAAGATCGTCTCAAGGCACTCCAGAAGAAGCATGAGAGTAAGATTTCAGTCTCATTGATCCTTTTTAATTATACAGAATTGACTAGAATTGCTTGATGATTTTTGACGCAAAGTTTTAATATATTAACACACACTATTATATGGGCTCAGATTTGTTAATAGTCATTTTAAACTTTTTGATAATTTATTTGATTTAATTTCCAATTTTGCAGTAATTGGAGATGTGAGGGGAAGAGGCCTGATGCTTGGAGTTGAATTGGTATCAGACCGTCAACTGAAAACTCCGGCAAAAGCTGAAGTCTCACATGTCATGGACCAAATGAAAGGTATTTCACCATTGTTGATACAAGAAACAGATTGAATTCAAATGAATGATGCAAAAGTTTATTATCAAAGAAAAATATTGTCGAATAAACCTCAGACGAAAATATTGACAGTAGTTTTTATTGAAATAATCTTGTTTGTATCAATTGGACAGAAATGGGTGTGCTAGTTGGTAAGGGTGGATTCCATGGAAATGTATTCAGAATAACACCCCCTCTCTGCTTCACCAAGGAAGATTCTGGTGAGTATTTGCTTTCTATTAAGCAATTGACATTATATTAGAGCATATATCAAGGTTTTAATTTATGAATTTTATTCATTGGTAAATATTTTTTCTGCAGACTTCTTCGTTGATGTCATGGATGTTGCCTTATCAAAGCTGTAAAGGCTCCATCTCTGGCCCTGTTGCTCCTGGTGCTGAATCATGAGATTCAAACATATAACGATTTTGTACATGATCACTGTTTCACATAGGTGAACACTGATCTTTGTTATAAGTAAAAATATGTTGTGGGTTCCTTCCACTCCCTCTTGCAATATGGAAAAGAAAAGTTTCTCCGGTTATAATGTTCTGTAACCAATCTCATTTTTTTGCCATCTCTCTTCAAGTTTCTTGATATATAATTTTTTGCAATCCCTTGAGTGAAAATTAATCTTTTTAAGATCCTAACTATTTTGAAAGTTCGAAGAAAATCAGAACTTAGATTAAGTCTGATCCCTTTTGTATCTGTTTTACATACACATGTGCATATTGATAAATTTGTATTAATGTTTTAATGCATTATCCATATCCATTTCTCTAATATTCAATCGATATATTAAGTACGAACTTCCATTTCCATGCCATAAGTGTGAAAGTATTCATATTTATGCTTAAAATGTATGAAATGTTAACCACATATGATATCCATATCTAGCCCTAATGCTCCCCAAGTTCTTATGGCTTATTGGATCTATGAAGTATGTTTATCAAATGACAAGCTTTATTTATTTATTTATTTATACTAGGAATTACACGCTTGATTGTATCTTTAATACTAGATATGACCTACTGTGAAAGAAGAAGGGCACCCAAAAAAAAAAAAAAAAAACAAAACAAACAAAAAAAAGAAAAGAAAAAGATCCAGGCAACAATAAAAGACTATTTGAGCTAATTGGATGTATGAAATTAAGGATCGAGGTAGTTGGGATTTTCCCCCCTCATATTTAGTCCATTAATGGGGAGCAAATTGCCTATAATTCTAATGGGTTGGTGATTAATTTTGTTACAAGGACAAATTAATGAGTTTATTTTGGTTCATGTTGAAATGAGAGATAGTGGATACTGTGCAGGTTAATTTTTTAACCTTTAGTAAAACAATAAAACATGTAAAGCACATACATAAAGCAGATGAAGGAATGAATAAAAGACAAGAGAATAATACAATAAGTAGGCCATGTTGAGCTAGCTTTACAGTACTCAAGTACAACTGAAATGTTATAGTTAAATCATGTAAATAGTAAATAAAGACATTTGGTTATGATGCATAGTTTATTAAAGTGAAAGTTAAAAATCGGGCATAGCCGTATAGCTGCACTTTGGGAAGGGGAAAAAAAAAATCATGCCGGATTTTTCTTAAATCAAAAGATGCAAGAGAAACAAAATAAAGCTCTCCACCTTCTCTTCTCCTTCTCATCTCTCTTTCTCTTCTTTCTCTTCTCTACAGAACCTAGTTAAGTCTATTTTGTATAACTAACAGACTACAAAATTAGCCCCAAGAAAGTGCACATAGCTTTAGAACTTCGAATTCAATAAAATTTTATAAAAATTTTCATTCTGCCTTATTAAAAAAAGTAATGAAAGACATTGAATGTAAGAAGCAAAGTAGCACAGGCAACACACAAGTACAAATTCGATCTAGAGGAACCATGTTTATATTCCATTAGATATTTGATATATTGAATACAAGGAGAATTAAATTTCAAACAGTACCTTTCTATATAATCACAAATTATGAGGGAAGCTGAGAATGAGAAATATTAAACATGAAAAAAGGAGCTAGGCCTCAATTCAAGGTACAATTAAGACAACTTAATTAACACTTGAGCTAGCTACTTTCAGGTTGCATTACAAAATTCATTTACAGCGGAAGTTTACATGCAAAATCACGACTATCAATTGAATCCAAAGTTGTCATGTACAACATTTTTCTTTTAATTGTTGAAAAAGTAATATTTTGATTAATCCTATGGGGAGATTATAGATAAGACCAAAGCTTGCCTTTAAAAGAAGACTACGTACATAAAATATTCAGCTATAATGAAATACTTTGTGGAAATATGCCTAATTCAAATGAAAACTAGATAATCATGGCGTAGTGGGAATGTGATAGTTTGCTAAAAATCAAGATCAATAAAAGTCTGAAACTTGAATATGTATTTGAAGTTTATATATATTGCTCTTTAATTAATTTGGAATTTGGATTGATTTAAATTTATCATTTGAATATAATTAAATGTAAATGATTTTAAGCATCTCAGCATGAATTATATATGTCATTGTTTACTGTGAAAGGCTATGATATCTTGAGAGGTTTTTCCATTATGTCCGGTGAAAATTTAAGTATTGTTGCCTTTTGGAGGATTAGGGAGTGAAATTTTGTAAATTTACTCATTAAATATCTAGGATGACGAAGTTTTAACAAGCTGATTTATTCTAAAGTAGCAATCTTGTAAAATATTGATTAAGTAATTAAAATGTTTACTGCTACCAGGTAATCATTATGATTTATCTTGAAAGAAAATGAAAATAACAGTTTTTCGTGGATGTGATCGATGATATCTATAGTTGAAACATTCATATGTAATTGTCCTTAATAAAGATGAAGGATTATAATTTGATAATCAAACAAAGGGATATATAGAATTCAAATTCCTTCACCAAACATTAACCTGCAGATAAATGTATGGTTCTTATAAGAACAATGTAGCTCTAGTGTCTTTGATACAACAATATACATGCATTCATAACTATGCATTTCACCAAATTAAATCTCAATAACAAAATGATCAAGCCTGAACTTATTCAAAACCCTCATAAATCAATCAAAATCACAATCACCCAAACGATCATCTCATCCCCATCAAACAAGTCCAATACATATGAGATCTATACTAAAATTTTAACCTCCATAAATGTTGAAGATAAGATAATAAGAGAACATGAACCATGCAAAGAGGATAAATATTATTTCAACAAATAAAATTCTACAACAAACCATAATTAAACTCCTCCATTTGTTTCACATGACCTGGTATCTCCAAAACCTGTTCATATATAGATCAACTTTAATTAACTTAGAGATCTAATTAATTAAATATATTTTCAGGAAAACATTTTATAAATCTTAGCTAAGCCCTAACCTGTCATGCCTAGCAACCGTGGATGATAACGGAGAGTAACGGTTCGGAACCGGCACGTGCCTCCGAAATATCAGGCCAGAGAACCGAACCGCCGATACAAGGACTGATACAAACTCTACAGCAATTCCTCCAATCTCTTGAAACCTGCAAATGCTCTTTCTCATTATCACCCCAAGAACAGCTGAGACTGCTTCATCCCATGAGTTTATCATCTTGGAGTTTGGAAGAAAGTTATCTTTTTTGAGAAAGAGATGGGAGAAATTATCAAGGCTTCATTTTATTGTGATGGTGATGCAAGATGAAAGAGAAGGCAAGAAAAGTGTGCTAGTTGGTAAAAGGCCCCTTGATCTAATCTTGTGTTAAAAAAATGAGTTGGTTGTGTTTGTTTTTGTTATTGTGTATACGAGTACATGTACTTTTCATGGTTGGTTGGACAAATATGCCCATTCAATTAGGTCGTATTTTTCAACTTGAAAACCTTATAGTTTTACCACGTTGCACATATATATCATTACTTGTTGGACACCAGTACTTATCTATCTTAAGTTGTTTAAAATTATCGAGGATGCATTTTATTAATCGGATAAAAATGCTCACCCAAGTAGGTCTTATTTTTCATTTTTTGTTCCCCAAATAGCACTTAGAAACTTTTAGTTTTACTTACATTGCACGTATATATGATCACTTGTTTTACATACACACACAAAGTTAAAAGTATTAACATCACTTATTTTACCCCCACAATAAAAAAAAAAGAAGTCTTCTCTAGCTAGTTAATAAAAGGACTTGTAATAACTCCTCATTATTGTCTACTTCTTTTAATTTCTAATAAAGATCATGACTTGATATTGTACCTAAAAATCTCTCAAATTACCATTATATGAGCTATATCTCACTGGCTATCTACTTTGTTCATTGGGAACTTTGTATCTAGCATCACTCTTAAGATTGAAATTTACTCACAAATACTTTCTTAGATAGTACTTTTGATAATGTAAAGAGAAAACAAACGGGTTCAATGTTTTGCACCCATGTCTACTGTGCTCCAACAATGAGGGTATTTCCGGAATGTGAAAATAACTTCTACATGGACAAAGTTCAGGGGCTACATTGGGCCCACAGGGGATGAACACACGATGAGCTCATTTTTTAGGTGAAGAGCGGGAAAAGCTGGCATTATCTGCTCTTCTTTTGGGTTCGGTTCGCGTCATTGGGTTCCAAAATGTCGACATTATAGTTAAGTCCCTTACGAAAACGACAAGAAGGTGAAAACAACTTGCTTTAAAAAAAAAAGTTATTTAGCGAGGCGCTTTTGTTGTATTTCTTTTTATATATTAATATGATTTAGGTTCAAAAAAAAAAAAAAGTCCCTTACGAAAACGACAAGAAGATGAAAATAACTTGCTTAAAAATAAGGTTAATTTTAGAAAAATCCCTCAGCGATTTTAGTTTGAGGAACCTCTTAAAATTTGGGGTGTCGTGGATAACGCTCGTCGACTTTGAAATTTAGATTTAATCTTTCGATATTTTCTCACTTAATCCTCCAGAGGAACATTACTAAGTCTAATATTTCACGAGATAAGTACATGACTTACGAAAACTAAGGCCTCAAACCATAAAGAACTTAGCCTAAATTTATACTCATTATTGGTTTGAATTGAGGAATATTCCTTCAACTTTTATGTTTTAAGATGGAGTGCTAATTATACCTTTCTAACACACAATCCTAATTTGGGACAGAAAGGAAAAGATTGTGGTGTTGGTTTTGAGGGCGATGGAGAGAGAACTTTTTTTCTTTCTCAAAAAAATAAAGCAGAAAAGAGAAGGATTTTGGTGTTCGGTTGTGGGGGCGACGGAGTTTTTTTTTTTTTTTCCCGTTTCTCAGAAAATGAAGGTGAACACATAGGAAGAATTTTACAGTAGAAGGACTAATTTCAAATTTCTTATATAATTTGAGGAAACCTAATAGCAATTTCAATTATTGAGGGACTAATCTCAAAATATTGATATAGATTATCCCATTCTAGAATTTTAACTCAGGATCAGAGGACAAATCCTTTTTGTGCTTGCGTGGGAAAGTAATATCAAGGACTGGCCATGGGTCCTTATCTACGGCTAGGGCTGGTTATGGCTATCCTTCGTCAAGTGCCCTTTTGTGGGGCTTGGGCCCACTCTGGCTCATGACAATAACCTGAAGGCCCAGTCTCTATATCTTATTGCAGAAAATTCTAACAATTGTAGATCTACTGTTAATGAAATAGTGAGAGGTAGAGAGGTGGGCCAGCTGTAAAGCCCAATCGGGCGCAAGTTCGCACTATCTTTGCCAGGAGTTAGGTGACTCACATTCATTAGCAGAAGGCCGTATGTTAAAGAGAGATTAGTTTTAGACCCATATGGAACTAATTATGTGACTAATAGGGGTCTTTCTGTCAACTACTGATCTTGATTTGGATTGATAAAAAGTGAATGCTTCAACTTCGTCTGTGTCATATAATTGATCTTATGATTTTTGAATCATACAAATTAGAAAAATTGGGTAACAACTTATCCAACAAAATAGAGAACAATGATTTGAAATTATTGTTGGAAAAACAACTCGATGACCTCCTTCCTTTAAGTTCTGCAAAGGTCATTGCCACCACACCTAGACTTCAAAGTTGCGTCAAGGACTGAGGATAATAATTTTATACTCTAACATGTCTTGATAGGTGAAGGCCATTTATATGGGCTAAAATCTGGGTTCTCGAAGTGATATCTTTTTTAATCCGCTTTAGAAGTTCCTAATAATTAAATTTTAAGACTTGATTTAAATTTGGATTACATTACACTACATAAAAGATTATTGCTACTGAACTTGACGGGCAGTGCACGTGCTCAAGCTGCCAAGAAAAACACAAGACTACGATAAATAGAGCTCAGATATTGCCAAGCATTGTCTCAGCCTGAGACAGGGCAAAAAAAAAATCCTTTGTTTGGGATGGATATTGAAGAGGATTTACATGAGAGATAAAATTTAATCAAATTTTATTTGGTTGTACATGAATTTTATTGAGAATATGTGACCAAATTCACAAATTCAATTGAAATTAGCATAATTTTAGGGAATTATAGTTGATGCATTTATCCTCTGTGACATCAATAAATCCATGCATAAAAAATGAGAAACAAACAATGTATTTGCTAAAAATTCATGACTTTTAACTTATGGATCCCCTTATTTTGATGCATGGATGCTAAATGCAGGGAAACAAGCAGCACCTAAGGGGGTTTTAGGTGCAATTAACTCTTTCTCTTTTACCATCATAACAAAGATGTCCGCAATGCATACAGTACTCAATGGTGCTATTCACAATGACGGCCACAATGATCACTAAGACCAACCCCATGCACGGCTCAGCTCGCAGTTCACTACGCTGCCGTCGGCCTACTACCGATCGGCACGGGTGGCACCCGGTTCAATCTGATCATCATGGATCACTGATTGGCCACACCAACCCCGGCCCCGACAGAAATTCCGTCGCCAAAACCAGCTGGCACCTACACTCAGTCCAACAAGTGGAAGACCTCAAGCAGCTCCTTCGTCTTAGCCCTCTCTGGGCATCCTCTATCTTCATCAGCATCTCCATCGGCATCCAGTGCAGCCTCACCGTCCTCCAAGCCCTCACCATGGACCGCTCCCTCGGGTCCCACTTCTCCGTCCCTGCCGGCTCCGTCACCGTCTTCCTCTTCTCCACCGTCACCCTCGTCCTCCCCCTCATCGACCGCCTCTTCACCCTCACCGACAAAACCTCAACCCCTCTCCAACGCCTTAGCCTCGGCCACATCCTCAACACTGCCTCAGCTGCAATCTCAGCCCTCATTGAGCGGTGACGCTTCGCCATCGTCCACGCCCATAATGCGACAGGCAATCCGACATGGACGGTGCCGATGTCGGTGATGTGGCAGGTGCTTCCGATGGTGGCGACGGGGCTCGGTGAGGTGAAGCATTTTCCGGGCCAGGTGGCATTCTACTATCAAGAGTTCCCCTCGTCGATGAGGAGCACAGCGACGGGGGTGGTGGTGTTGCTGATTGTGATCGGGTTTTATGCGAGCACCACGGTGGTCGGGATTGTGAGGACTGAGGAGGGTGACGGGGTGCATGGTTGCCGGATAATGTGAACGCGTCGAGGATGGAGAATGTGTTTTGGATGTTGGCGGCTGTGGGAGGAGTTAATTTTGTTTTTGTTTTGTTTTGTTTTTTTTTTTTTTGTTTTTGTTTTTTTTGGTTTGTGCTTGTATGAACAAATATAAGAGAGGTGAGAGTGAGGTGGGATCTGAGTAATATGTGAATTATGATATAACTAGTATTTATCCCGTCTGATGGACGGATTAATATTTTTTATTGAGCATTATTATTTTTCATAAGTATTCTTTGTTAGCATCTTATGTATCCCTTATTGTTATTTGTTTACACATGTTACGTTCTATTGTATGCATTTTTAATGTTATTTGAGATTAAGTTTTCATCTATCTTTTAGAATGATAGATTTTCTATTTATATTTTTAGATCATCTTACGTCTTTTTTGTTAATATTATATGTACAGATATAAACTTAATTTTAGTACTACATATATGTCGATTTATTTTTATATTGATATATAGTGAAATCTAATATATATATATATATATATATATATATATATATATATATATATATATATATATATATATATATATATTTAAGAATAATAGAATCATTATTAATTAGAAGGGTATGCAATTTTACTACGATTTTAAATGTATATATATATATATATATATATATATATATATATATATATATATATATATATATATATATATATATATATATATATATATATATATATATATATATATATATATATATATATATATATATATATATATATATATATATGAGAAAAATGTAGAAACTTGGTAGCAAGCACAAATTTTGTGCTTGGTAGTGAGGTGTCTTATTTTCATCCACTCTCCAATCCATGTGAATTTGGTCCCCTATTTGAATGAGTGGATGAGAATGAACCACCTGATTACCAAGCACAAAAGCTTGTGCTTGTTACCAAATTCCTTTATGACCTCCTTGCACGGAACATGCAGTTCCAACCCCTTCGGCCCAAAAGCCAGTAGGCGACTATGACCAGGCATACCAACCCGTTGCCGACGCCATTGGGGGGAATACCCCCTTCACTGACTCCATTATGAAGGCCCCTATCGAGAAATTCAAGATGCCGCCACTGGAGAAGTACAATGGTGAAAGAGATCCCGCAGAACATGTTCAGAATTATTTTGACACTATGACTATGTTACAAGTACCTGAGGTGACTAGCTATCGCTGCTTCCCAGTCACACTAGCTGGGAATGCCAAGCTTTGGTGGAATGCCTTGGAGAAGAAGTCCATTGGTAGCTTTGAGGAGCTCAGCCGAAAGTTCATCCACCACTTCTTCGCTGACTCCAAGCCCAAACTACCTCCTCACGTGCTCATCCACAATAAGCAAGAGCCCAACGATGATCTCAGAACCTATTTTAAGAGATTTCAAGTGAAAAGGCTAGAAGTTGAAGACCAGTCGAGTTGCCATGGCGACCACAGTAGCCGGATTATGGTCCAAGTGGCATTCTACTATCAAGAGTTCCCCTCGTCGATGAGGAGCACAGCGACGGGGGTGGTGGTGTTGCTGATTGTGATCGGGTTTTATGCGAGCACCACGGTGGTCGGGATTGTGAGGACTGAGGAGGGTGACGGGGTGCATGGTTGCCGGATAATGTGAACGCGTCGAGGATGGAGAATGTGTTTTGGATGTTGGCGGCTGTGGGAGGAGTTAATTTTGTTTTGTTTTGTTTTGTTTTGTTTTGTTTTGTTTTGTTTTTGGTTTGTGCTTGTATGAACAAATATAAGAGAGGTGAGAGTGAGGTGGGATCTGAGTAATATGTGAATTATGATATAACTAGTATTTATCCCGTCGATGGGCGGATTAATATTTTTATTGAGCATTATTATTTTTCATAAGTATTCTTTGTTAGCATCTTATGTATCCCTTATTGTTATTTGTTTACACATGTTACGTTCTATTGTATGCATTTTTTAATGTTATTTGAGATTAAGTTTTTCATCTATCTTTTAGAATGATAGATTTTCTATTTATATTTTAGATCATCTTACGTCTTTTTGTTAATATTATATGTACAGATATAAACTTAATTTTAGTACTACATATATGTCGATTTATTTTTATATTGATATATAGTGAAATCTAATATATATATATATATATATATATATATATATATATATATATATATATATATATATATATATATATATATATTAAGAATAATAGAATCATTATTAATTAGAAGGGTATGCAATTTTACTACGATTTTAAATGTATATATATATATATATATATATATATATATATATATATATATATATATATATATATATATATATATATATATATATATATATATATATATATATATATATATATATATATATATATATATATATATATATATATGAGAAAATAGAAATTTGAATAAGCACAAATTTGTGTTGTAGTGAGTGTCTTATTTTCATCCACTCTCCAATCCAAATTTGGTCCCTATTTGAATGAGTGGATGAGAATGAACCACTGATACAAGCACAAAAGCTTGTGCTTGTTACCAAATCCTTTATGACCTCCTTGCCTTGAACATGCGGTTCCAACCCCTTGACCCAAAAGCGGTGGCGACTATGACCGAGCATACCAACCCGCTGTCGACGCCATCGGGGAATACCCCTTCATCGACTCCATTATGAAGGCCCCTATCGAGAAATTCAAGATGCCAATCGAGAAGTACAATGGTGAAAGAGATCCCGAGAACATGTTGAATTATTTTGACACTATGACTATGTTACAAGTACCTGAGGTGACTAGCTATCGCTGCTTCCCAGTCACACTAGCTGGGAATGCCAAGCTTTGGTGGAATGCCTTGGAGAAGAAGTCCATTGGTAGCTTTGAGGAGCTCAGCCGAAAGTTCATCCACCACTTCTTCGCTGACTCCAAGCCCAAACTACCTCCTCACGTGCTCATCCACAATAAGCAAGAGCCCAACGATGATCTCAGAACCTATTTTAAGAGATTTCAAGTGAAAAGGCTAGAAGTTGAAGACCCAGGGAGTCGAGTTGCCATGGCAGCCCTGGTAGCCGGATTGCGGTCCGGTGATCTGTCCAAAGCTCTTGCTAGGAAACCAGCTAAGAGTTTCGAACACTTGATGACCAAGGCCCACGGTTACATGAACATGGAAGAGGTGAAGCTTACAAAGCGGCGGTGTGGCGAACCCTAACCGGACCGGATGTGCCCACATCCACAGCCATCCCATACACGACACCAGAAGCTCCCTTACCGACTCAACCGGCTCCATTTGTAGCCCCAGCTACAACACCAGCCGCTCCATCTCCAATCAAGTCGGCTCAAAATCCACCCAAGCAGGAAGAGCCAAGAAATATTTCAAGAAACCCCTTCCCCAGAAATAACAATCGCAATGACCGGTTTGACAAGAGAGACGAGAGGAGAGCAGCCGCTCCTCCCCCAGTCTTCACAGTCCTCAACACCTCTCTTTCTGGGGCCTTTGATAAAGCTTAGAAGGAAGGGCTCCTTACCACACCCCCACCACAGATGAGGTCAGACCCCCGGAAGATGGATGAGCGGCAGTTTTGCCGATATCATAGGGACCATGGTCACAACACTAGTGACTGCCGTGTCCTCCAGAGAGACATCAAAGACCTCATCCAGAGAGGATTTTTAAAGAACCTAGTCGCACGGAACGACCCACCTCCCAGGAGAGATGAGAGGAGGAGGTCCCACTCCCGATCCCCTCGATCTCGACCAACACCCGACCATTGAGATGTCGGACAAAGTAGCCGAGGCGTCATTCACACCATTAGTGGCGGTCCCACTTTAAGAGGAGAATTTAACAATGCTCGCAAGAGATATGCTAAGCACTCTCTACGGGTGGATAGTTGTGACAAGAAACTTCGGCTGGACATGCCCATTTCATTCAGTGACGCCGACTTGAAAGGCGTCGAAACACCTCATGGCGATCCCATTGTCATATCGGTCGATATTGATGGTTTCGAGGTGAAGAGAATTATGGTGGATACAGGGAGCTCTGTCGACATCCTGTTTCTAGATGCCTTCAACCACATGGGCATTGATAGGTCCAGGTTGCAACCCTCTATGGGTCCCCTCATTGGCTTCACGGGACACTCTCTCCTACCAGAAGGATTGATCATTCTTCCCTTGATGGTCAGTTGTCCCCCCTGCCAGTCAACAGCTAACGTCCTGTTTGTAGTAATGGACGTCAAGTCGGCCCACAATGTTATATTAGACCGGGCTACCCTTCATCTCTTACGGGCTATCCCATCCACTTACCACCAGATGATCAAATTCCCAACCCCTAGGAGAGTTGGTGTGGTCAAGAGCAACCAATGAGAAGCCAGAGCTTGTTACGTGCTCTCAACCAAGGGGAAGGGAGTAGCCGCAGCCATGCCCATTGAGAAGACAAGTCTTCAATTTGAAAATAAGATGGAGCGGAGGGGACGACTCCCGTTGAAGATTTGGATGAAGTCCCAATTGATGGCGGAGGCAAGAAGACTATCAAAATTGGATCAAACCTTGCGGAACCATTGCGGGGAGCATTGATTTCTTTCCTCCTAGCAAACCTTAATGTGTTCGCTGGGGACCAAAGGACATGCCAGGCATCTCCCCCGATGTCATCAGCCATGAACTCTCCCTTGACCGACACAGCAAGCCGGTTCAGCAGAAGAAAAGATATCTTGGTCCTGAACGATAAAAAGCAGCGGCGGAAGAAGTCGACCGACTCCTGAAAGCCTGTTTTATTCGGGAAGTCCAATATCCGGAATGGCTAGCCAATGTAGTGTTGGTGAAGAAAGCCAATGGTAAATGGAGAATGTGTGTGGACTTCACCGACCTCAACAAAGCATGTCCCAAGGACAGTTATCCTCTCCCACGCATAGACCAGTTGGTAGACGAGAGTGCAGGCCATGAACTATTGAGCTTCATGGATACTTTTTCCGGCTATAATCAGATTCGCATGGCAGAGCATGATTAAGAAAGCGGCCTTCCTGAGACCAAGCCGTTACGCTAGCGTGATGCCCTTGATCTCAAGAATGCGGTGTAACTTATCAGAGATTGGTCAACAAGATTTTCAAATCTCAAATTGGCCGCAATGTGGAAGCTTATGTGGACGACATATTGGTGAAGTCAAAACTAGCTTCCGCACACATAGCTGATCTCGCTAAAACCTTTTCTGTCCTTCGGCGTTACCGCATGAAGCTCAACCCAGCTAAACACGCTTTTGGAGTGCAGTCAGGAAAGTTCCTGGGTTTCATGATCACCCAAAGAGGCATTGAAATCAACCCAGAAAAGATAGGCGCCATTGGCGACTACGGAGCAGCACCATGAAGGACATCCGGCTCAATGGCAAGATAGCCGCTTTGGGGCGCTTCCTCTCCAAGTCAGCCGAGAGAAGCCTCCCTTTCTTTAAGATACTTAGAGGAACCAAGGATACCAAGAAGAAGATGGAATGGTCAGAGGAGTGATGTACTGCATTCAGAGAACTCAAAGCATACTTGAGCACGAAGCCGTTATTGAGTCAAGCAGTCGAGGGAGAGACCTTATACCTCTACCTAGCCGTCTCTCCCGAAGCTGTCAGCTCCGTCCTAGTTCGAGAGGAGGACCATATTCAAAAGCCGGTGTACTACGTCAGCCGGATCCTCAGAGCCAGAGAGCTAAACTATCCTCTGATTGAGAAAGCATCCTTTGCCCTCATTACAACTGCTCGTAGGCTTCATCCTTACTTTCAAACACACTCCATTATTGTGCGGACAAGCTTGCCGTTGAAGAAAGCTCTAGGGAGCCCTACCACTTCTGGAAGAATGGTTGCATGGTCAATTGAGCTTAGTGAATATGATGTGCAGTTTGAGACTCGGACCACCATCAAATCCCAAGCCTTAGCCGACTTCCTCATAGAGTCAACCTCGCCAGATGGCGAACCAGTGGAACCTCCCCCCTCAGATCAGCCGTCATCCACAAAGAAGCAAAATACAGAAGCAGCAACTCTCCCAACGTGCTCCGCTCCCGAATGCATTCCGCCCGAATTTACTTCTTGGTGGCAGCGAAGATGGGCCGAATTCGTCAAATAAAGCGATGGTGGAGCGGTAGTTTTGCCTGATCGAGGGCAACCCGATTACGAGCAATCCATTGCTTTTGAATTCCCGGCTTCAAATAATGAGGCCGAGTACGAAGCACTCATTGCCAGGCCTTGGTACAACAGCGATCAAGTAGAAGAATCTATACATATTAGCCGACTTCCAACTTGTGGTCCATCAGGTTAACGGCAAATATGCGGCCAAAGATAAGAGGATGATTCAGTACCTGAAGATAGCCAAGGAGTTATTGGCTCAATTGGCCAACTTCAAAATTGCCCAAGTTCCTCGTGCCCACAATGCTCGAGCAGACGCCTTATCGAAGCTCACATCGACCAGCTCCATGAGCAGCCCAAGACCTATCTACACCGACACACTCGGCTGTCCCAGCATTGCGAAGACTTCTGCGGATGTCATGCAAGCCGACGCAGCGCTAGAACCTTGCTGGATGGATCCTATCATCCAATTCTTAACCAACGCAGCGCCAGAACCTTGTTGGATGGATCCTATCATCCAATTTTTAACTAGCGGAACCTCACCCCCAGATGCTGCTGAGGCCAAGAGTGTACAGAGAAACGCTCGCCGCTATCTCATGCTGGACAATCAGCTCTATCGATTGTCCTACTATGGCAATGATGTGGGACCTTATCTTAGGTATTTACGGCTCGCTGAAGCCGACTATGTCTTGAAGGAAATTCATGAAGGCGTCTGTGGGAACCACCCAGGAGCGAGAACACTCGCTCAGAAAGTCATTCGGCAAGGCTATTACTGGCCCACCATGATAGTCGACTCCAGGAAGTTCGTTTCGACTTGTAAAAAGTATCAATTCTTTACAGAAATCCCAAGAGCTGCAGCCACGGAGCCCCATTCCTTTTGCCCAGTGAGGCCTGGATATATTGGGGTCTCTCCCTCTCGCTTCAGGTCAGCGAAAATTTCTAATAGTCGATATTGACTACTTCACTAAGTGGATTGAAGCTGAACCCTTGGCGAAGATTGCAGAGGGAAACATTACTAGCTTCGCCTGGAAATCCATTATATGCCGGTTCAGCTTCCCCCGCTCATTCATCACTAATAATGGATCCCAATTCAGCAGCAAAGAATTCCAAGACTTTTGCGAAGAGTGGGGAATTCGACTCAAGTTTACCTCAGTTGCTTATCCCAAGTGCAATGGACTAGCAGAAGCTGCTAACAAATGCATCCTCCAAGCCATAAAGAAGAAAGTAGATAATGCGGTGGGGGAAATGGGTCGAAGAACTGCCAAGCATCTTGTGGTCCTACCATATGACTCACAAGAACTCCACCGGTGAAACTCCCTTCAAGTTAGCCTATGGAGCTGAGGCAGTAACCCCAGTGGAAGTCGGCATGCCCACCATTTGTATGCAGCACTTTGATGAAGATGTAAACTCTGCAGAACTTCGGGTGGAACTGGATTTCATAGATGAAGTCCGGACTAAGGCGCTACACAACCAAGTTGTCAATCAGCAGTGAATCGCTCGGTACTACAACAGTAAAGTTCGACCGAGGAGATTTTGCATTGGCGACCTAGTCCTAAGGAAAGAAATGTTCGACAAAGACTCCAAGCGCGGCAAGCTGGCACCCAATTGGGAAGGATCGTACACCATCCTCGAAGAACTGTGGCCTGCACATATCGACTAAGAAGCCCTGATGGAAGAATCTTACAACATCCTTGGAACATCGAGCATCTTAGAAAGTTTTTTCAATAAACTTGTATTGTAAATCTTATTTAAGATCTTTCAATATAAATAGATTTTGCTTCTAACTATTGTGATCAGTTTGTCGTAGACTATAACAAGAATGTCTTAACAATCTGCTCGCTGAAGCACTACACCCACCGCAGGAAAGCAAATCATGACATCCTTCTCGCCAAAAATGAGTTGTGATATCCCACTCCTTTGGCTGAGTTGAGATAATTTCCTTGCTGGATTGAGTTCAGGCAATCCCTCTCGCTAGGTCGAGTCAAGGAACCCTTCTCGTCATATCGAGTCAAGGAAACCTTCTCACCTAGCTGAGACTGGTGACCCAGATCATCCTGCCAAGTGAACAAACTCTCCTCACTAAGTTGAGTTAAGATATCCCTTCTCGTTAAGCTGAGTCAAGGCACCCATATCTGCTGACTGAATCAAAAGGTCATCGATTCAACAAGCTTTTTTCGGCAATGCCGATTAAGACCTAGGCGCTAAGTAAGTCCTAGGCACCCAACCTACGGGTTGTCACTTACCGACTAAGACCTAGGCACCAAATAAATTCTAGGCACCCAACCTACGGGTTGTCACTTGCCGACTAAGACCTAGGCGCCAAATAAGTCATAGGCACCCAACCTATGGGTTGTCACTTACCGATTAAGACCTAGGCTTCAAGTAAGTCCTAGGCACCCAACCTAATGGTTATCATAATAAAGTCCTCGGCATCCTCAAGGATAAATCCAGGACATTCAACTACGGCCGATTCATTTTTAAGTGATACCTATCTCGCCTTGTCGGCCGGCTCAACACATGGGGCCTTTCGGCCGACACGGATTTAGGCACTTATCAAGACGAGATCATTTATGGTCTTTCGAATTATGGTTATGCTACATTTCACTTATCTAGCTTATAGCCATGAGTCGAAGTCGTGATTAACACTACTCGCCAACCAGATACCGAAGAATAACATAGCCAAATAAAAATTGAAGTATCTGACACATGGAAATGCAAAATAAATTTTTATTTATAGCATGAACATAAAATAAGAACAAATTTACAAAGGTCGAGAAGACCAGATAAAAACAGTCAAAAACTAAACGACTGAGGATTGAAAGCCAGCTCGACGACACTCTAATTAGTGTCGTCACCATCATCATCATCATTCTCTTCCTCTTCGTCTCGTCTTCCTCTGCACCTAGTTGCACTCCTCCCCCCTCGCTTCAATGCCCTGTAGGATAGTAAGACGATTTTGCACTCGCGGGGGGTAGGTGGGACCTAGAGGTGGAGGAACGTTGGGAGGAAGCTGGGCCTTTAAATAGTTGAAGCCAGCCTTGACGGATAGCGACAACTCAACCTTTCCCACTTGGCCATGCCGATAAGCCTCAATAACTTCCTTCTTCCCGCCCTCCGACATCATATATTGGAGCCGGGTTTCAATGGACTGGAGGTTAGCCAGAGCAGTTTGATGAGCAGCCTTGGAGTCATCCAGCTTAACTTTCAAGCTCTGGAGAGCAAGTTGCTCCGAGCGAACATTCTCCTGGGCTAGCAACTTCTCATGCCTCTCAGCTTCAACTTTCTCCTCCAAACACTTGATACGCTTTCCCCTCTCGGTCACCTCCCGTTGGGAGCTCTCAACCGCCTCCTTAAGCTTGGCCGTCTCCTCTTTAAGCTTTGTAATGGTAGCCGACTGCTTTGAGCCGTGGGTCTGGAGAGTAGCAATCGTGGATTGCTTCGTCTCCAGCTCATGACACCACTTAGCGTCAATCCCACTCCTCTCGGTCTCAAGAGCCGCGACTCTTTGCTCGACTTCTTCTCAAATTTTCTTCTCTTGGGCGAGCTTCCCCGTCAACTCGTCGGAAACCTGCATTAAGTGGTCGAGACGGTCGAAAAGCTCCTCCCCGATTAGAGCCCCCCGAATATGGTAACTTTGGAGGGCCAATCGCAAGCCACTCGATGGCACCTCCTTCAACAAGTCCAAGTCCTTCGGGAGGGAAAACTAGTCGGCGGCGATGAGTTGAGCTCTCCCCGATAGAAATACAAAATCTTCCTTATGAAAGAAATGATTTGGGATGAGCCTATCGATCTCGGAGGGTCCCTCCTTAGGCGAAAAGCCCTCCTGTAGGTCGCCAATAAGCTTAGCTTGGAGCTCCCTCCACCTCTGTTTGCTAATCTCGCTGACCCGGTGACTGAAGGGTATTTGAGAATCTGGACTCTCGGATGAGCCCCAAGCAGCTGTCTCCACTGCCGCCTCATTTGAAGCGACCGACTCCTTACCCGGTCTATGGGTTGGCTCGGAAAGAGTAGTAGTAACAACTTGTTCACCAGCAGGAGCCTCCTGCGCCTCCTGCTGACCAGAAGCTTTGTCCGCTGATAATCACATTTTTATTACATTTTATACCCTCGTTATCTATTTCATTTAAATAAAAATGTTACTAATAAACTTGTTTTATCTTAATTTACATGTTAATGATGAAATAATGAATAAAAGCCCAAAAGACTCAAACTCTCTGATTTTCTATCATTTATTGAAGCCCAAATATGAAGACACAAGAAGGCCCAAGAAGATATAAGGATCCATGAAGAAATCGGGTCAAGAAATCAATAAAAAAATCAATCTACCGCTACACCAATCGGTCTGCCAACCGATTGGCCAATCGGTCAGCTAACTGATTAGTCAACTGATTGGTCGACCGATTGGTGAACGGCAGTTTCAGATCAATGGCCAGATTTGATTCCTTTGTTGCCAAGTTTCATCCAAGGGTTCTCCTTCATTGCTGTAGGCTATAAATAGAGGGGTAAAGTGAGGGATTTGAGGTGTGAAAATTTTTGTAAAACTCTATTTGGTGAGGAGGATTACTCTTAATTGAGAAGACCTTCCAATTTTGTAATTTTTAGTTGCAATTAATAAAAGACTTTTTTCACCTCTTCAAATTTTTCTTTCTTCTCTTTATTTGATCATGAAGATGAAGATGAAATGAAGATGAAAATTAAGATGAAGATTTACCTTCATCAAGAGACCAAAACCCTCTTGGAATGTAGGTTTTCTCTTTTATCTTTTCAATTTCTTGTATACTTTCTTTTCTTTTCTTTTGGTAATTTAGATTTATTTTGATGCATTTAATTTCATGTCTTTAATTTCTTGCATTACTTTCTTGCAATTTGTAGTATAGATTTATTTTCATGTCAATAATTTAGATTTACTTACTTATTTTCATGTCAATAATTTAGATTTACTTTTATGTTCTTTTTTTGTAATTTAGATTTATTTTTATGTTCATAGTTAGATTTTACTTCTTTGTTCTTATTTTTCCTTTGTGTAATTAGTTTCTCTTTCATTCTCTCTTGTTTCTATTTTTCTTTTAATTCAATAGCGTGGAACTAAAAGCTTGTAGGAATTCTAGAATTGCATGAAACTAATATTAATCTCATTTATAATTTGTGGATTATTCTTTTGAGCTTAAAATGATCATGTTTAGGATAATTAATTAGAGAACTAATTGGTAAAGAAGAATTTGATAATCTATGCTTATCTTAAATGGTTTGATAGGTTATACTTATGAATTCTAGAATTACTATCTAGTTATTATTCTTTTCATGAGTATTAATTTTACTTGGATGATAATTTGATAGGTTATGCTTTCCTTAAGTGGTTTGATAGTCTATACATAATAAATCTAAAGTAAAATGTGATAATAAGATAATAGTTCATATTTAATAAGTGAGATAAACTAGTGGATTCAATTCTAGATTCCTCATATCTTTAATTGAATCCTCCATCTTTTCCTTCTTGATTTTTTATCTTATTTCTTGATTTTCTTTTCTTGATTTTATTTTTCTTTATTTCTCTCTCCCTCTCAATCTTATTTTGATTTTATTCGCACATATTCACTTCCACACTCTTCATCTCTTCACACTCGCTTTCATTCTCATTTTATTTTTATTTGCACTCAATCACAACACTTTCTAACATCTCCACATTCACTTTCATCATGTTTCTCTCATCACATACACAACATAAGAACCAAAATTGAAAAACTCCTACAAACACCTTCCTCGTGGGATCGATAACTTTTATACTATAACTTGATGGTTGTATACTTGTAACTTATGGATCACACTTATTTTCCTATCATCCGCACCAGAAGAAGACTCATCTATGATGATGGCTTCCTCTGGTGAACGCGGAGGGGAAGTAGGCTTTGGAGCCTGTTCTTCACCAACAGCTGGGGCATCCCCTGCAGTTGCCCCAACCAGATCAGAGGTGACCCCCTCGGGTTTTCGCTTGGGAGTCGACTTCTTCGCTTTCTTCTTCTCAGGCTTTTTGACTTGAGAAGCAGGAGCCGGCGCCGTTAGCATGACGGCTATCTCATCGACGTTCTTCTCCCAGTGTTCGGCCTCCTTAGCCGATATCCCTCCTCTTGCCCTCTTTAGAGGCATTTGGGGTGCGACAGCTTTGGCTGAGCTCGGGGCCCCACGTTTTGAGTCCTTGGACGGCTTAGGGATGACTTTGATTAGAGCTGCCGCCTCCTCTTTATCAGCCTTTGTCAGCCGAGTAAAAGATAAACCCGCCACCCTGAGAGAGGCGTTATCGAATAAATTGTTGATGTCGCGAGACCCAGCATAATGTCAGACCTTCTCCAGATCCTGATGCTCCACAACTGAGAGAATTATAGGCTTCAGCGCCTCTTTCTCGATTTCTGGCCATGAGCGGCAAGCAAGAATAGGGTCGGCTCCAAAGACCCAGACGAACTTCTCCTTCCAATCTTTGTTGGACTCAGGGATGTTCACAAGCTTGCCGCCCAAGTTGACTGTAGGCATCAAAAATTGCTGAAGAACCTCAAATATGACTAAATTATGAGAAGATCGAAGGACAACGTCGTCGAAATCTCAAGAAGTCAACACATGGGAAGATGGTGTCTCGCCACAAAGGCGAGACACTTGTTTGTGCCTCGCCACGAAGCGACACCTTGATGTGTCTGCTACTAGCGAACACTTGTTTGTGCCTCGCCACGAAGCGAGACACCTTGATGTGTCGCTACTAGCGAACACTTGTTTGTGCCTCGCCACGAAGCGAGACACCTTGATGTGTCTCGCCATAGCGCAGGCATTTCTGGTTCTCGCCAAAGGCGACACCCGTAATACTTGAAACGAGCTCTTGAAGGGTCTAAATCAATGCTGATGGGGCCCACTTGACTTTATCAACGCAAAGAGACGTTCAGATACTTTAATGGGCGGTTACACGCTGAAAATACGCCCACTAGGCGTGATTTTAGGGCATTTAATCGTGCCTAAAAAGCAGCGAAACCGTTACAACAGGCGGAGGGCGACAACGCCCCAGGGTCGATGAGGCGACCCATCCGCCATGCCAGTGGCGATATGTCGCCGGTGGCGGAAGCTTAGCTGAGGCAGCTCGAGCTGCCGCGCTAACTGCAAATGTGAAGCACTTATGACACTTGTGTTTCTTCAGAGGGCACGTTTCCCAAAGACTATAAATACCCTCCTACGTCCACTTGGGCAGGAGGTGGGCTATCAGAAAGGGGCAATCAGAGATCCAAGCTTCCGGAGTTCAAGAACACGATCCACACGGAGATTCCTCGAGTTTAAGCTTTGACTTATTCTTGAGAAGAGTAGATATCTTACCTTGCTAAGATATTTCTTTGAAGTTCTTGTTTCCTTTGCGAAGCATCAACTAAACCCGTCGATTCGACGATCGCCGCCGGTGGTCCACGGATTACGCTGGCCCCCAAGACGTGCAAAGTCCCACAAAAACAGGAGATCTACACTTGTAGCGTCTTTTATTCGAGTTTGTGAGAGAGTTATTTAATTTCTTTGTAACTGAGAACCAAAAGTGTAATTTTCTCAAGTTTTACAAATGGAATCAACTTTTGACCCAAACATTGACAAAGAAGTAGTGGGCATCCTTTTTGGTGGTCTTTACACTGACCAAGTTGCTGAACAGCTGAAGAGTTGGCTCGACACCGACCCTTTAGCATATTACCAGAAACGTCATTATTGTCGCTATGGCGTTAGGAGCGAATTGCATTGGGGAAACCCCCAATCGCTCACAGACCCTCCTCATAAAGCGAGTGAGAGGCAAACGAAGCCCATATTCCATATGAACTAAATACAAAGGCACCTTTTCGACACCATGCTCAAATACAATGCTATTTTCTTCCGGTAGCGAAAGCCTAAATTCTAGCAGAATGTCGTACCTCTCGTGTAGGCCCTCCAAATCTTCGCTCTTCATCTTCGTATGAAGAGAGGTGAAAATGCTAAGCCTGTCAACGGGACCAGATGAAGAAGCAGCCATTAAAGAGAACTCCGAAATTGGAATTAGAATGGAGGAAGGGGAGGTAAAATTGTTAGACTGTGTAAAGAAGAAACCCTTCAATGAAGAAGAGATATTTATAGACCGCCAAAGGATGCGCGTGGCGATTGTTGGGTGGTCCATCCATGTCGAGATCAACGGCCCAGATTGATTTTGGAATTCAAACCGTCTTACTAAAATAGGAGCGCCACCCGCTTTAATACCCCACATTTCTTCGCACAGAAATCGAAGCGACACTGGTGCTAAAGTACAACTGACATCATCCCACTGTCTCTACAGTGAATCCTCTCAATCACACCTCGGAACTCGCAGACTCACCAGTTGTCTGGGGCCTAATAAGACTTTAACCAGTCATCCCAACAAACCGACAACTGTGAAAAAACGTAAAAATTTGAAAAGGACTAAACCTTGGAAGACCGACTCCGGTTTTACAAGTCATTTTCCCTGACCAACGTTTCCTGTGAATTCAACGTCACCATACCAAAAAGAGAAAAATGAAAGATTCCTAAAAACACCAATAGTGTGTATCTCGACCCATTGAGACGACTGAGATATTAACATAACACAGAAAGTCGCAGAAAAAGTAAAAACAATCCGATTGACAGAGAATATTATTATTCATATCTTGTTAAATATATAAATGAAAGAATACAAAATATGTTACATTTCCGAGTCCCTAAGCTTAAGCTAGGAGAGATCCAAGTCAGCCACAGGAGTCAGAGGCAAGGAGACTTTTGTGGAAGGCGGAGGAGTCGATGGAATATCATGCACCGCCTCGTCGCTCCTCTTCTCGGTCGAGCCCTCACCAACACCTTGGCCGACTTCGCCAGGGGAGTCCTCGGTCGACACGCCGACCTCTTCCTCTGGTTCCTCCTCGCCCTCGCCCCCATCTACGTTATAACCTCCTCCTGCATTCTCTACTTTAGAGAGGAGGCCTATGTAGTTGGTAATGCTCGGTGGGTACTGGAGCCGGCCGGGAAATTCTTGATACTCAATGGGTAGTTGTGCTACAATATAGTCGCATCCGCTTTGCAAGCCAACGCCGCCGATCTTTCCCATGGAGCTTTGGCGGAACTCCTCAATGATTGCGGATCGACTCTTTTTGACAATAGCCGATTGATAGTATTTGGACTCCAAATATCAACCTTGCTCTCGCCATGCACAAGGACTCTTTGAGTCGAGAGCACTTTCGTCAAGAGTTGTAAACAGCAACCAACTCTTCCTCTAGCCGACCGTTGGCATACTGCGCAATTTGTTTCTCAAGGGCGACTTGCGTCGCGGCTAGATCTCGTTCCCTTAACGCCTCGTTAATTGATCCGATGCCCTCAGCATCGCCCTGGGATCTTTGTTTGAGCTGTTGGATCTCAGCGGACTTTCTTGCGTCCGACGCCTTGAGTTCGCGATCATTTGTTCCTTCACCTCCATTTCGGCGCCGGTTGTCAAGCTCGGCTTGTTTGGCTGAGAGATCTCTGACAACTTGGTCGACTTCATCGCTTTCGCCGACTCCTTGGGCTGCACGCATCCTACGGAGCTTCTCATAGGCATGATGACCTTGAGCTAGCCGATGATATATTTCCTGCTCCACAAGACATCCTCGAGTCAAATAACTCACGAAGGATTACATGAAGACCCACATCGGGAATCTTCTTTAAGATCTTCTCATCTCGGGAAGGTTGAGCGCTCTATAGCCTTCGCGCATATGCGAGACTTGAGCACCGATGGCGAACATTCATATGGTTAGCGGGGTTATACACGTAAATTCGCAGAAAAAGTAAAACAATCCGATTGACGAGAGAATATTATTATTCATATCTTGTTAAATATATAAATGAAAGAATACAAAATATGTTACATTTCCGAAGTCCCTAAGCTTAAGCTAGGAGAGATCCAAGTCACCACGGAGTCGAGGCAAGGAGACTTTTGTGGAAGGCGGAGGAGTCGATGGAATATCATGCACCGCCTCGTCGCTCCTCTTCTCGGTCGAGCCCTCACCAACACCTTGGCCGACTTCGCCAGGGGAGTCCTCGGTCGACACGCCGACCTCTTCCTCTGGTTCCTCCTCGCCCTCGCCCCCATCTACGTTATAACCTCCTCCTGCATTCTCTACTTTAGAGAGGAGGCCTATGTAGTTGGTAATGCTCGGTGGGTACTGGAGCCGGCCGGGAAATTCTTGATACTCAATGGGTAGTTGTGCTACAATATAGTCGCATCCGGCTTTGCAAGCCAACGCCACTTCGATCTTTCCCATGGAGCTTTGACGGAACTCCTCAATGATTGCAGATCGACTCTTTTTGACAATAGCCGATTGATAGTCGCTGGACTCCAAATATCCAACCTTGCTCTCTGCCATGCACAAGGACTCTTTGAGTCGAGAGCACTTTCGTCCAAGTTGTAAACAGCAACCAACTCTTCCTCTAGCCGACCGTTGGCATCTTGCGCAATTTGTTTCTCAAGGCGACTTGCGTGTGACTAGATCTCGTTCCTTAACGCCTCGTTAATTGATCCGATGCCCTCGGCGCCATGCAGGATCTTTGTTTGGCTGTTGGATCTCGGCGGACTTTCTTCGTCCGGCCTTGAGTTCGCGATCATTTGTTCCTTCACCTCCATTTCGGCGCCGGTTGTCAAGCTCGGCTTGTTTGGTGAGATCTCGACAACTTGGTCGACTTCATCGCTTTCGCCCGACTCCTTGAGTGCCGCGCATCACAGACTTCTCATAGGCATGATGACCTTGAGCTAGCCGATGATATATTTCTGCTCCACAAGACATCCTCGAGTCAAATAACTCACGAAGGATTACATGAAGACCCACATCGGGAATCTTCTTTAAGATCTTCTCATCTCGGGAAGGTTGAGCGCTCTATAGCCTTCACCGCATATAACGAGACTTGAGCACCGATGGCGAACATTCATATGGTTAGCGGGGTTATACAGTAGAATTGAAAAAATGTTTATTGATTGAATGAATGTGTTACAATCAAATTCTCTCGATTCTGAGAGGAAGAAGATTGATTTGACTTCTCTTTGTATGGGTTCTTGGTGGCGAGAGGATGCTTCACTCGATGCTCAAGTCGAGGCTGCGCTCCGTTGACGATCAGATCAAAGCTGCGAATGATCTAGAGGTTGCTGATGAGGTTCCTGAACTCTCTCCTGCGCAAGTGTTGAATTTTCCCAAAGTTTTCTAAAAGCTCCCTTCTAATGGCTGCTCACCGCCATTTATAGGGGTTTAAGGCTTGAGCTTAGCGAGGTCAGCGTTCGAGAATAGCCTGCATTGTTTCTGATAAAGTCAGGCCTTCGGTGAGCGAGTACCTTCTGATGGCGGAGCGGCTATTGATATCGTGAAACGCTTTCTGATGGCTTAGCTACGGATCGCGTGGAACGCTGCTTCCGATGGCAGGCGCTGCATGAGGTGGCGAACCTCGTCAAACTTTGATGTTGTGGGCGAGCCTCGTCAAACTTTGATGTTGTGGGCGAGCCTCGTCAAACTTTGATGTTGTGGGCGAGCCTCGTCAAACTTTGATGTTGTGGGCGAGCCTCGTCAAACTTTGATGTTGTGGGCGAGCCTCGTCAAACTTTGATGTTGTGGGCGAGCCTCGTCAAACTTTGATGTTACATTTAGAGTCCCTAAGCTTAAGCTAGGAGAGATCCAAGTCGACCAGAGTCGAGAGGCAAGGAGACTTTTGTGGAAAGAGTCGATGGAATATCATGCACCGCCTCGTCGCTCTCCTCTCCGTCGAGCCCTCACCAACACCTTGGCCGACTTAGCCGAGTCCTCGGTCGACGCCACCTCTCTGGTTCCTCCTGCGCCCTCGCCCCATCTACGTTATAACCTCCTCCTGCATTCTCTACTTTAGAGGGAGGCCTATGTAGTTGGTAATGCTCGGTGATGCTGGGCGGCGGGAAATTCTTGATACTCAATGGGTAGTTGTGCTACAATATAGTCGCATCCGGCTTTGCAAGCCAACGCCACTTCGATCTTTCCCATGGAGCTTTGACGGAACTCCTCAATGATTGCAGATCGACTCTTTTTGACAATAGCCGATTGATAGTCGCTGGACTCCAAATATCCAACCTTGCTCTCTGCCATGCACAAGGACTCTTTGAGTCGAGAGCACTCGTCCAAGAGTTGTCGCTTAGCAACCAACTCTTCCTCTAGCCGACCGTTGGCATCTTTAAATTTGTTTCTCAAGGCGACTTGCGTGTGACTAGATCTCGTTCCCTTAACGCCTCGTTAATTGATCCGATGCCCTCAGCATCGCCCTGGGATCTTTGTTTGAGCTGTTGGATCTCAGCGGACTTTCTTGCGTCCGACGCCTTGAGTTCCGCGATCATTTGTTCCTTCACCTCCATTTCTCGGCGCCAGTTGTCAAGCTCGGCTTGTTTGGCTGAGAGATCTCTGACAACTTGGTCGACTTCATCGCTTTCGCCGACTCCTTGGGCTGCACGCATCCTACGGAGCTTCTCATAGGCATGATGACCTTGAGCTAGCCGATGATATATTTCCTGCTCCACAAGACATCCTCGAGTCAAATAACTCTGAAGGATTACATGAAGACCCACATCGGGAATCTTCTTTAAGATCTTCTCATCTCCAGGAAGGTTGAACTGCTCTATAGCCTTCGCCTGCATATAACGAGACTTGAGCACCGATGAGCGAACATTCATATGGTTAGCAGGGTTATACCTGTAGGGTCGAAAAAATGTTTATTGATTGAATGAATGTGTTACAATCAAATTCTCTCGATTACAGAGGAAGAGAAGATTGATTTGACTTCTCTTTTGTATGGGTTCTTGGTGGCGAGAGGATGCTTCACTCGATGCTCAAGTCGAGACTGCTTCCCGTTGACGATCAGATCAAAGCTGCGAATGATCTAGAGGTTGCTGATGAGGTTCCTGAACTCTCTCCTGCGCAAGTGTTGAATTTTCCCAAAGTTTTCTAAAAGCTCCCTTCTAATGGCTGCTCACCGCCATTTATAGGGGTTTAAGGCTTGAGCTTCGCGAGGTCCGCGTTCTGAGAATAGCCTGCATTAATGCGCTTTCTGATGGCGTCAGCCGCTCGGTGAGCGAGGGGTCTGATAAAGCGGGCGCTGCGATATCGTGAAACGCGCTCGATAGCGGCTGCTACACGGTCGTGGAGGCGCTTCTGATAGAACCCGGCTGCGATAGCGGGTGGCGAACCTCGTCAAACTTTGATGCTGTGGACGAGCCTCGTCAAACTTTGATGTTGTGGGCGAGCCTCGTCAAACCACTGTTGTGGGCGAACCTCGTCAAACTTTGATGTTGTGGGCGAACCTCGTCGGGCGTTGATGTTGTGGGCAGCCTCGCCAAACCACCGTTGTGGGCGAACCTCGTCAGACGTTGATGTTGTGGGCGAGCCTCGTCAAACCACTGTTGTGGGCGAACCTCATCATATGACTGTTGAGCTTCGTTTCCGCGTCGCGAACCTCGTGTTGAGATCGAACTCGGCTCCTCGTGCGAACCTCGTATTGAGGTCGAGTCTCGCCTCATGAGCAAGTCTGGCTTTGAAGCTTGCGCTGGTCTAGCCTCGGTTTAATGTCGAGATTCACTGCTGTAGGTGAACCTCGGTTGAGTGGAGAGCTTCACTGCTGGGCGAACCTCGTCTGAATGAAGAGCTACGCTTGGCTTAACCTCGTCCGAATGAAGAGCTTCACCGCTTGGGCGAACCTCGTCGAATGAAGAGCTTCACCGCTTGGGCGAACCTCGTCGAATGAAGAGCTTCACCGCTTGGGCGAACCTCGTCGAATGAAGAGCTCTGGCTTGGCGAACCTCGTCGAATGAAGAGCTCTGGCTTGGCGAACCTCGATGCGAATGAAGAGCTTCCTTGTTTGGGCGAACCTCGTCGAATGAAGAGCTAAGGCTGCTTGGCGACCTTCCTCATATGCTCTGAAGAAGCGGTCGTAACTTTCAAACCGTATGTCGAATTGGGCCGAATTATATATGAAAATCGACTATCTCGGCGAGGCCAGACCAACAAACCAACCTGAAGGGTTCAGTTTGCTCGGTCATTTTGCTCAATTCCTTCGGTTTGAGAGATACGGCACTTTTGTCTATTTTGTAAAGTCAAGCATTCAGTGAACTTAACCTTTGGCGGGCGACTTCATTGAGATGGACCCTTAAGCTCTTTTGCTCGTTCGAGGTTCTTGCGAGGGATTAAGACAATTTTATTGTCTACAAAACCCCCTCAAAGTTTTCGGACACGAATGTGGTTGAATGGAGTGCGGAACACTTTGGATATGAAGACTTGTAAAATGGTCACCGTAAGTGCATCGAGTGAGGAACCTTATAACGAACTTCGGTAAAGTTGAATCCTTCACTGCAGCCTAATGATCGCCTCTAGGATTTTAGCAAACCCCAGCCTATCAACGGATTTGATGTGCCTTTACCGACACCGCTTGAATCGGGCTAGCATGCGGATTGTCTAGGTCCGTCCCACATGTAACGCTGTGCTAAGAGAGTTAACTTTCTTAGTGCTACGATGTTGAATACGTAGACTTCGCCTTTCTCACGGAATAGACTACCCGCCACGCAGTGTTAGACGAGACTAATCTCGAATGGGAGACCGAGATAAAATCCCTATGTCGAGAGACATAGATTCAGCTTGTTGTTTAATAACAACCGCTACACGCGGATTGGCCGCTGTAGACTTTGTCTTCTTGGGGCAAAGACGAACCCCGCTTTGTCTCTTAGGGCAAAGACGAACCGTAATAGTGGCACATCGTATGGCGGGCCACTATTAGGAATATAATCATGTGGGGATGATCGAATCGCTCAGGACATAAAAGTATAACGATCGTGATCAAAAAGCAATCAAGTTGTTGTTGACATAGGAGTATAACAACATTGATTCTGAACAAAATCATTTAGAGGAATGATCATGTGGGAGTAGTCAAGTCGCTCGCTGACATAGAGTATAACTACTATGGTTGAAATAGAGGCACATCGCATGGTAGGCCATTATTAGGAATATAATCATGTGGGGATGATCGAATCGCTCAGGACATAAAAGTATAACGATCGTGATCAAAAAGCAATCAAGTTGTTCAAGGACATAGAGTATAACAACATTGATTACGAACAAAATCATTTAGAGGAATGATCATGTGGGAGTAGTCAAGTCGTTCAGTGACATAGGAGTATAACTACTATGGTTGAAATAGAGGCACATCGCATGGTAGGCCGCTATTCGGTGAGGGAGCTGATAGGGGTATATCGCTTGGTTAACCACTATCTAACATAAAGTCACTCTGACAAGTGACGATATGGAAATGATCAGTCGCTCAGCTGACATAGAAGTGTAACGACTATGATCGAAAACAATCAAGTTGTTCGCTGACATAGAGTATAACAACATTGATTACGAACAAAATCATTTAGAGGAATGATCATGTGGGAGTAGTCAAGTCGCTCGCTGACATAGAGTATAACTACTATGGTTGAAATAGAGGCACATCGCATGGTAGGCCGCTATTCGGTGAGGGAGCCGATAGGGTATATCGCTTGGTTAACCACTATCTAACATAAAGTCACTCTGACAAGTGACGATATGGAAATGATCAGTCGCTCAGCTGACATAGAAGTGTAACGACTATGATCGAAAACAATCAAGTTGTTCAGTGACATAGAAGTATAACAACTATGATAGGGTAGTAGATATCGTTTGTGGTAATTTGACAAACTCGCACAACACTTGGTAGGCCACTACCAAATGACAATGTGGAATTGATCAAATCGCTCAAAGGACACCGGGCATGACGACATATAACCAAGAAGAATCTAGTTGTTCAAGAACTCGAAGTATAACAACTATGATGGGAATAGGGGTATGATGACTTGATTGGACAACGCCATTTGCGGAATGACGCGCGGACTATCGAGGTGATTGTTAACATGACAGCTTATGTGGGCCCCATCCCGCTGATAAGGATTGAAAGAGGAGTTTGTCAAAGGTGATTGTTAACCCGACAAGAATTTGTTGCATGGGGCAACTTTGAGGACTCACCATCCCATTGAAGAGGATTAGTAAGTTAATTTGCCGAGGTAAAATGTTAACATGACAAGATTGTTATGACGGAGCGATTTTGAGGACTTACCATCCCATTGAAGAGGATTGGTAAGTTGATTTGTCGAGGTGTAATATTAACATGACAAGGAGGGTCCCGCCATCCCATTTGAGAGGATTGACTGAGGAAATCTTGAGGGAATTATCTGAGGTGATTGTTAACATGATAATTTTGGGAACCCACCATCCTATTGCCGAGGATTGGCGGAGGAATTTAGAAAATTAGTTATCGAGGTGATTGTTAACATGATAATTTTGGGAACCCACCATCCTATTGCCGAGGATTGGCGGAGGAAATCTTGAGGGAATTATCTGAGGTGATTGTTAACATGATATTTTGGGAACCCACCATCCTATTGCCGAGGATCATGAGGAATTTAGAGAAAATTAGTTATCGAGGTGATTGTTAACATGATAATTTTGGGAACCCACCATCCTATTGCCGAGGATTGGCGGAGGAATTTAGAGAAAATTAGTTATCGAGGTGATTGTTAACATGACAACTTAGTAGGAGTTTGAAAGAAGACTACGGTAGTACTTCTTTAAAATTTACCGTCGGATCTTTGGTCCTCTGGCGATTGATGCATATAAGCATCAACGATCATCTTTGGCCGACAGCCGTGTCCGCATACCGGTCCCATAGCTTGGTTCAGCGTTGGCGAGCTTCGGCGATGCCATTAGGGTTTACTTGAAAAGAGTTTTGATGAGGAAGCGTCGCCACCACCAAGGTATCTTGGTCGCCACCTCGAAATTCAAATAACTCTTCAACCTCCATACGCTTGAGCATGCTCTCGACTTGTTCTCCTTGGCGGGTTAGGTCTTTCCACGAGCGAGCTACGACATCGCCCATATTAGACAGAATGTTGATGGAGAGATTATTCCGACACATCTCGATGAGAGTGGCTCGAAACTGGACGGCACACAAATGACGGTTCCTCGAATCTCTTGACAAAGTTGCTTACGATTCTTTCTTCCTCTCGCGCATACCAGCGTGGTTGCCATAGATACTCCCCGTGTCATCGCCGAAGAACCGCCATAAAAGCTTTTCCAAATCTCCAAGAGTGGATGGAACCAGCTCCAACCTCCTGAACCACTCAAAGCAACTCCCTTAAGAGTGCTAATGAACAATCGGGTCATGATAGGATCACACTGCTATATGCCCGGGTTTATGCTTTGAAATAATAAACATGTTGTGATGGAGAGCTTTTTCCATCAAACCGCACTAGATTGAGTGGCTTGAATTTTGGTGGATATGGGACATCATCCCATTCAGCGGTATGGTCTAGTCACCCCAAATTTTTAGATCGCCTTTGAGCTTGAGGGCATCAAGTCGCTTTTGGAAATCATGTAACTTATGATCTCGCTTTTATGCGGCTCGACTGCCTCGATGACCCAGAGTGGACATCCCGATCTCCTTCATAGCCTTCATGCTTTGATTTGAACCTCCCTCGCCTACTTTCTTCTTGCCGACGAAGCTCCATCATTACTTCTAAGCCGCCCGATAGACTCTTGTTGTGCAAAAATAAGAGCTTGTTGCTTTTGATCTTCTTTGCCATCTCTTCCTCTTTGCCACCATGAGGACACCGCCCGACATCAAATCGAGATTTGAAGGTTGAGACGCGGCAATGCCGAGTTCTCAAATTCTTCAGAGGTACCCCACCAATTGGCTATAGTCAAACGGATTGCCGCCCGCACGAAGATCGGTGCTTCGATAGGCTTTGACTATTGATTAATGCACCTCGAACTCGGGAATACTCGTGGTCGACGATTCAGATCGCCTGTTGGGGTCTTGCTCCGCTTCTCCCAACCATGTTGATAGTCACTCCATGGGAATGACCATCGCGACCGCCGCTTTTATGGTGAAACCGCTTCGCCTAGTTGACGGGTCGATAATCGCCAAAACCGGCCGATGTGTCGATGAGCATTGGGCGATCGCAGATGAGCTTTCACGTTAAAGAATGAGATTGCATTTGACCGGCATCACGCCATGCAGTGAGATAATCACGAGATCGGCGGGTGTACCCCCGCTGATTTCAAAACGAGCCTCGTATGAGAGGCCCTCACGAGTCGAGTTTGGCGCTTTGGCGAGGCTGCCGTTTCCTTTGGTTACGGCGGCGAGGTTCATATTGGCGACGAGGTTCACTCACGAGGTTCGGCCCCGCTTAGAGGAGACCTCATGTTGGCGAAGTTCGTTGCTTGGACGAGGCTCATCCCTTTTTGAGGGGACCTCAAGTTGTAGGCGAGGTTCGCTACTTGGATGGGGCTCATCCCTTTTTGAGGGAACCTCACGTTGACGGCGAGGTTCGCTGTTTGAACAAGGTTCATCTCTTTTCAAGGGGACCTCACATTGACGGCGAGGTTCGCTGTTTGAACGAGGTTCATCTCTTTTCAAGGGGACCTCACATTGTTGGCGAGGTTCGCCACTTGGACGAGGCTCGTCGTGTTTCAAGCGGACTTCGTGTTGTTGTCGAGGTTCGCCACTTGGACGAGGCTTACAGTTGGGGCGAGGTTCGCAGCTGGGGCGACGTTCGCAGCTGGGACGACCTTTGTCTTGTTTTAAATGAACCCCCTGATGATGACGAGGTTCGTTGTTTGAACGAGGTTCATCTTGTTTAGAATGGACCTCATGTTGTTGGGTAGGTTCATAATGACGAGGTTCGTCATTCTGACGCTTCCTACGACGAGATTCGTCCACTGAGCGAGCTTCATCTTGATTTGATGACACCCCATGTCGAGGTTCATGATGACGAGGTTCATCACTTTGACGCTTGCTATGACGGGTTCGCCAACGAGCGATGTTTGTATGGTTTTGATGGAACCTCATGTTGTTGGCTAGATTCGCCACTGCACGCAGGCTCATCTCTTTCAAGGGGACCTCACATTGTTGGCAGGTTCGCCACTTGGACGAGGTTCGCCATGTTTCAAGCGGACTTCGTGTCGTTGTCGAGGTTCGCCACTTGACGAGGCTCATCCCTTTGAGGGGACTCACATTGACGGGCGAGGTTCGCCATGTGGACGAGGTTCGCAGCTGGGGCGACGTTCGCCTTGTTTTGAATGAACCCTTAGATGAAGACGAGGTTCACGACTTGGGGTGCAATGACGAGGTTCGCGGACGCTCCTCATCGGGCCGACCTCGCTGCTTGGCCATCTTTGGACGATAGTGAAGCCCGGCCCACGAGACCAAAGCTCGAGCCCTACGGCGAGCTTGGTTCTGGCTGCTGACGCCGCTTGGCACGCCGCGAATTGGACCCTTGGCATATCCTCGCCTTTCCACAAAGCCAGCGAGGTTCACCGCTTGAACAAGGTTCATCTCTTTCAAGGGGACCTCACATTGTTGGCAGGTTCGCCACTTGGACGAGGTTCGCCATGTTTCAAGCGGACTTCGTGTTGTTGTCGAGGTTCGCCACTTGGACGAGGTTCGCCATGTGGACGAGGTTCGCACCGGGCGACGCTCAACCGGGACGACCTTTGTCTTGTTTTAAATGAACCCCCTGATGATGACGAGGTTCGTTGTTTGAACGAGGTTCATCTTGTTTAGAATGGACCTCATGTTGTTGGGTAGGTTCATAATGACGAGGTTCGTCATTCTGACGCTTCCTACGACGAGATTCGTCCACTGAGCGAGCTTCGTCTTGATTTGATGACACCCCATGTCGAGGTTCATGATGACGAGGTTCATCACTTTGACGCTTGCTATGACGGGTTCGCCAACGAGCGATGTTTGTATGGTTTTGATGGAACCTCATGTTGTTGGCGAGATTCGCCACTCAGACGAGGCTCATCTCTTTTCAAGGGGACCTCACATTGTTGGCGAGGTTCGCCACTTGGACGAGGTTCGTCATGTTTCAAGCGGACTTCGTGTCGTTGTCGAGGTTCGCCACTTGGACGAGGCTCATCCCTTTTGGAGGGGACCTCACATTGACGGCGAGGTTCGCCATGTGGACGAGGTTCGCAGCTGGGGCGACGTTCGTCTTGTTTTGAATGAACCCTTAGATGAAGACGAGGTTCACGACTTGGGGTGCAATGACGAGGTTCGCGGACGCTCCTCATCGGGCCGACCCGCCTGCTTGGCCATCTTTGGACGATAGTGAAGCCTCGCCCACGAGACCAAAGCTCGAGCCCTACGGCGAGCTTGGTTCGGCTGCTGACGCTGTTTGGCACGTCGCGAAATTGGACCCTTGGCATATCCTGCCTTTCCACAGGCCAGGCGAGGTTCGCCCGCAGAAGCCAAAGTTTGGCTAATGGCCTCCGAGGTTGGGTTGGGCTGCTTAACCACCCACTTCTTAGCTTTGTTGGCTAACTTTTGGAGCCTTGTCGAGACATAGGCTGGTTCTCGAGATTCGCCGAGAAGATTCAACACGAGCCACGGGCAAGTCTCATACGACTCGCCGACACTTGCGTGTCTTCACCGGCTAGATGCCCGAGGAGAGGAACTCCTCATACTTACTCGATCAAACTCAAGGACCAAGGTTTGAACCTCGGTTCCAACCGCAACCTTGTTCGATTGCGCCACCACCAGTTCATCGGAATGAATGGTTGCTCCCATCGTGGTCGCCATCTTCAGAGGGTCGAAAAATGTTTATTGATTGAATGAATGTGTTACAATCAAATTCTCTCGACATGAGGAAGAGAAAATTGATTTGACTTCTTTGTATGGGTTCTGGTGGCGAGAGGATGCTTCACTGATGCTCAAGTCGAGACCGCTTCCTGCTGACGATCGATCAAAGTCGCGAATGATCTAGAGGTTGCCGATGAGGTTCCCGAACTCTCCCCGCAAGTGTTGAATTTTCCCAAAGTTTTCTAAAAGCTCCCTTCTAATGGCTGCCACCGCCATTTATAGGGTTTAAGGCTTGAGCTTCGCGAGGTCCGCTGCTCGAGAATAGCCTCGCGGTTCAAGCATAAAGAAAGCGCCCACCGCCAAAGGAACGAGGGCTGCTACGCGAAGCGGAGCCGCCGCAGAATCGCGAGGTCGCTACAAAGAACGCCGCTACAAAGGCGTGGAACTGCATAAAGAACGCTGAGCCGCCGCAAGAAACGCGTGGCTTAACCTCGCCAAACTTTGATGCCGTGGACGAGCCTCGCCAAACTTTGATGTTGTGGGCGCAGCCTCGCCAAACCACCGCTGTGGGCTAACCTCGCCAAACCTCTCGTTAAGGGCTTAACCTCGCCGACGCTGATGTTGTGGGCGAAGCCTCGCCAAACCACCGCTGTGGGCTTAACCTCGCCGACGCTGATGTTGTGGGCGCAGCCTCGCCAAACCACCGCGGGCTAACCTCGCCGACGTTGATGTTGTGGGCGAAGCTCGCCAAACCACCGCTGTGGGCTTAACCTCATCATATGACTGCTGAGCTTCGCTTCACGCGTAACCTCGTGGTTGAGATCGAACTCCGCCTCGCTAACCTCAGATTGAGGTCGAAGTCTCGCCATGAGCAAGTCTCGCTTTGAAGCTTGCACCGGTCTAGCCTCGGTTTAATGTCGAGATTCACCGCCAGAGGTGAACTCGCTGAGAGGAGAGCTTCACCGCTGGCTTAACCTCGCTCGAATGAAAGGCTTCGCTACTTGGCTAACCTCGCTCAATGAAGAGCTACGCTTGGCTTAACCTCGCTCAATGAAGAGCTTCACGCTGGCTAACTTCGCTGAGTGAAGAGCTTTACGCTGTATAACCTCGCTCAATGAAGAGCTTCACGCTGGCAACCTCGCTCAATGAAGAGCTACGCCGCCTTAACCTCGCTCGAATGAAGAGCTTCACGCTGGCTAACCTCGCTCGAATGAAGAGCTACGCCGCTTAACCTCGCTCGAATGAAGAGCTTCACGCTTGGGCTTAACCTCGCTCGAATGAAGAGCTAAGCCGCCATTTCCTCATATGCTACTTAAGAACGGTCGTAACTTTCAAACCGTATGTCGGAATTGGACGAATTATATATGAAAATTGACTATCTCGACGAGATGGAGCCAACCAAACCAACCCGGCGGGTTCAGTTTGTTCGCCATTTTTCTCAATTCCTTCCTTTGAGAGATACCAAAGACTTTGTCTATTTTGTAAAGTCAAGCATTCAGGTGAACTTAACCTTTAGGCGGGCCTGACTTCATTCAGATGGACCCTTAAGCTCTTTTGCTCGTTCCGAGTTGCTGTGCAGGGATTAAGGCAATTTTTATTGTCTACAATACCGATGCTCAGCATCGGGCTCTTCCTCGTAACTGCCAGTGGAGGGAGCCTCCCTATTAACAGATCGCTCGCCTTAGTCCAAGCACCCACTTCGGACTCGGCCATATAATATGGAGAGGGCCATCCCGTCGGTGCAAAACCCGTCTCCTTAGCTCCAGCTGGCTCTTTACCCTGTCGGCGAGACTGCTCCGCTTGAGAGCTTGAAGCTCCCATTCCTGACCGAGCCTCGGCTCCACCAGAAGTCACCCCCTCAGCAGTTTTAAACACAACTTCAGTCGGCTGAGGAATAACCCCTTCTTCAGACTCAGACGAATCCATCTCCATGGGAGTTGCTTCGCTTTCTCCCAGTCGTCTTGCCCCCCACGGACCCTGAGTGGTCTTTTTCTGCCACTTCTTTCGGAGGCCAAAAGCAATGCTGGGAGCGACGCCCCGAGTCGTCTCTTCACGACTCACGGCCATCGTCTCGTCTTTCCCTTGTGGGGGCACAGCTCCCTCAGGGGCCGATTCTTGTCGATGCCGTTTAGCTTGCCAGGTCACTACCCCCCCTGAGATTCCTCAGGGGACCCTTCAGCTGAGGCCGGCTCTGCAACAGTCCTCATGCCAATCATACCTCCAAAGGTTAGGTTGTGGGCTCTCGCCTCATCCCGTTTGGTAGGCAGGACTGACGAGACCCTATGAATCCTCAAGACCGACTTGTCGAGTAAGGCCTCCATCTTCCGCAGCCATGTATATTTGAGGATCTGTTCTAACTCTCGCTCCTCATTGGTCGACAGAAGCTTTGGCTCCAAAGCCTCCCTCCTAATCTCGGGCCAATCCGAGCAATCCAAGTTGGAGTCGTCTCCTTCCACCCATACGAATCTATCTTTCCACCCTTTATTTGATGAGGGAGTGTCAAGAACGATCTTGAACTCCCCTATCGTCTGAAGGTGGTAGTGAGGTGTCTTCTGAACTGTCACACTAACCAGATGGCTCAGCACATTCACCGAGGGATGAATCCCCAACCAAGAGCAAATAACAGTGAAGCCCACCAGTATGGCGATGGAGTTGGGCTTCATCTACATTGGGGACACTCCCAGTGCATCAAACACTTTATGAGGAATGGATGCAAATGAAACCTCAAACCGCACTCAAGTGCTTGAGATATAGAGCCTCCTTACCGTGGCTGTATATAGGTCTGAGACATTCTTGTGGCGTCAGTTTGAATTTTTTGGGAATATCAAACTTTGAGTGCAGCATTCGTAGCTACGCCTCGGTCACCTTCGAGCGAAACTCATTCAACTAGCTCCGACGATCGGAATCCATGGAGGATATTTTGAATAAATCGCCGAAGGATCGCCGGGGATTTTTTCAGAAGAGTGCAGGAAATAAAACTTATCTTCTCTTTATTTTTTAGTACTTATAGAGGGGCCCACGGGCAATTAATTAGCCCGCGATCAACAGCCAAGATTAAATCTTGGAACCCGAAGCGTTGTCTCAAAAATTGAGAAACCGCCCACTTCACATCGGAAGGCACGCTATGGGCCTAGAGATGAAGCATCGGCTGACCAAAACTGTTCGCGGCGTCGGCAAGCGCCTCTATTCACCCAGGACCAAGATCTCTGTTTCACTCGTACTCAGCTCCAGCCGACTCCGAGTGAAAGGGGTCAACTGTTATGGTCCTGAGCATTTCCTAATTATTAATCCTAGATTAGAAGGGAAAAAATCCCAACATCAAGCTAATGAGCATTTCTAGTCCATTGATTAGGGACTAATTCTGACTCACCCGACCGAAGTCGAAAGCGACGCCTCACTTCCTTTACTCAAACCGACAAGCTATGTTGTTCGGCGCCCGAGCGACTCGGTAGCGGTACTAGTCGACCGCCGATTCGGTACGCCTTCTGAGACGACGCAAAAGGCGGTGTGAGTCGATCCCTTAGACACTTGACATCGCCCACTCAGCCGATTTGCTCCTTCAACAAACGACGGCTACATGAAGTTTGGTCCCGGCAATACGTCAATATCGCATTTAATGCATAATCAATACCTTAAATTCTCCATCTCTCACAGTAATTAAGATACCTTGAAACATTCGGGCGGCAGACGTTATAAAATCCCATCCCATTAATAAACTCATTAATGACGAGGGAATATCACTTAACTCTTGAGCCAATCTCCACTCAACACCTGTAAAGGCAAATCTTACACACCCGCCTACGCAAGACATTAGTCCAGTCAGTGATCACCACGTGAAGGTAAGGGCTGACTCATCTTTCAGTTTCTTACCAAGCAAAGAGACACAAATACCCTCCGATTCTCCATATAAGTAGAGGATTGTACAATCAAACAAGTAATCTAACTCAGTGAATTTCTTCTCTGTTATCATTCAAGTATAACACCATACTAACTTGATCGTCAGAGAGATCACCGGAGATTCCAACTCCGCCATTTCCACATGTTCCTTCTTGGTGTAGGTGAACTTCCTCCTTGACAGCACGACCGGGCATTAGAAGAGACAGCGAACTCCGCTTTTATCAACAACTAATCCAGCAGTAATTATTGATTGTGTGATTTTCTACATCAATAATATTTTATCCTCATAATTTCTATAATGGTATCAGAGCAGCCGTTAGATCCAAAAGTTTTTTGAAAAGCCTCAATTTTTAAAGAGATAAAAGCAAGCTTTCTCTCCCTCTCCCATGATTTTTACCAAAGAAAAAGAAAGCTCCCCTTCATTTGCTTCAAGCTGTGCCCTCTTAAATTTTTTAAAAATATTTTAATTCTTGTCTTGTCCCATCAATCTCTGTATACTGCCTATCATAACAAAAACAGCTCCTTTCGGTCAACAAAAACAGCTCTATATAACAAAAACAGCTCTATATAAATATTTTAATCCTTGTCTTGTCCCATAAGTCTCTGTAGACTGCCAATCATAACAAAAACAGCTCTTTTCGGTCTCTCTATATATATATATATATATATATATATATATAGATTAATGAGTATCTTTGTTATATGAAGAGATTTCCTCATATACGCTGAGGTGGCACAATCTCCACTAAGCTAATAAACTAGAGAGAGAATATCTCTTATTTTATTAAAAGCATACTTGATAGAGATTGTGCCACCTAAACGTATATGAGGAAAATCTCCTCATATGAGAAGGATACCCATTAATCTCATATATATATATATATATATATATATATATATATATATATATATATATATATATATATATATATATATATATATATATATATATATATATATATATATATATATATATATATATATAAGACTCCTATAAACTTAAGTTGATAGGGAGGAGTGTCCACCAACTTTTATATTCATTGATCTTGCCTTGAAATCTGTGAAATCAAGATGCACACAAATCTCAAAGTATGCTTTATATCTTTCACGGATCCCAAGGCAACATCAATGGATAGAAAAGTTGGTGGATGGCTATTCCCTATCAACTTAATTTTATAGAGCTCATATATATATATATATATATATATATAGGATTAAGGAATATGAGCTAGCACATCATTTAGTAAAGTGAGCTACCACTCACTTACACAATACCTCACACTCAATGGATGTGACAACTAGGTGGGCCTAAAGACTATATCCATTAGTGGGTAGCTCATTTTACTAAATGAGCCACCACCTCATATTCCTTTTTTCATATATATATATATATATATATATATATATATATATATATATATATATATATATATATATATATATATATATATATATATATATATATATATATATGTTGATGTATATAATCACAGTCACTAATCTCGGGTGAGCTTAGTTTTAAGAGAGCGAGTCCGCCTTCTCTCCTAAAGCCCGGCCGACTCAGATCAAGGGACTGCTTCTGTGGAGAGGGACTTGTGGAAGAGGCGGAGTTGGGATCTCCTGGTTCCTCCGACGGTCAAGTTAGTAGAGTGGGAGATAATGTAATGGAGCGTGAATTCACTGTAAAAGATTACTTACTTGGTTCGTTGTTCACGCCGCTACTTATACCTAGGGTTGCGGGGTATTTTCATCTTTCCGTTAGCTAAGGAACCCTTCTTCGACCCTCTCTTCCGCGTGTGAGCGATGATTGGTGAGCATCTCTGCACTTTCTGATTGGGCTTTCTGAGTGTCAACTTGGGTAATTTGAGGGTTAGTGTGGTCTATTCGCCATTAATGGGATGGGATTGACTACAGAGTGCTGGGTCCGAGGTGCCTTAAATACCGCGGAGAGATGGGGAGTTAAAGGCTGTCGGCGCATTTAATCACGATCTTGATGGGCTCAGTGCAAATATAACCGTCGTTAGAGTGGAGGGAATCACGCGGACGAGATAGGGGAGCCGAGGTCGGCCACCGCGACCGCCTCTGACGCCCTTTGGGGCAATCAGCGAAAGGGCGACCAGTGCCGCCTTCCGTCGTCGAGTGGCGGTGAAAGAGCCCGAGCTGCGCCTCGTATTGTCGAGGCCCGTGATTGGTTGGATGGGGCTATAATAGGTGACGGGTTGGGAGGACGACGAACACCGCCTTTCGCGTCGTCCGAGCGGATCAGCGGTTGGAAGACGACGGCTGGTCGTCCCCACGTCGGTCGGTGGGACGAGCGACGTGGAATAGCTTTGAGGCGGTCGATCGGCCGGGCGGACGACCGTTATCGCCTTTCGCGTCGTCCGCTAGAGAGAGTTGTTGTCGGACCGGCTTGCACCGCCTTTCGCGTCGGCTATGGTGATAGTCGCTTGATGGACCATGGTGGGGGGTCGGTAGGTGTAGGCCGCCCCGTGGGACGGGTACGGAGGCTCGAGTCCCTTGATCGGAGTCAGCGTCGCTGGGCTTTAGGAGAGAAGGCGGACTCCGCTCTCTTAAAAACTAAGCTCACCCGAGGTTAGTGACTGTGATTATATACATCAACAATATATATATATATATATAGAAAGAGCAAGGCTCCTATAAACTTAAGTGTATGGGGAATAGTCATACACCAATTTTTCTATACATTGATGTTGCCTTGGGATCCATGAAAGATATAAAGTCCACTTTGAGATTTGTGCATCTCTTGATTTCACGGATCCCAAGACAATATCAATGGATATAAAAGTTGGTGTATACTATTCCCTATCAACTTAAGTTTATAGGAGCCTTGCTCTCTTTCTCTCTCTCTCTTTATATATATATATATATGGATAGGAGCCCTTTGTCCACCAGCTTTTTAATCCATTGATTTTGCATTGAGATTTGTGCTAGCATGTAATACAAATAAAGACACAAATCTCAAAGATAGCATTGATGTGTAGCACAAATCTCAAAGCATAATATAGGGATAAAAAGTTTGGTGGACAAGTGCTCCTATCCATTTAAGTTTTGATGGGTAAATTTTGAGTGATTACCTTAGTTGCGAGTATACAACCTTTATCAAGTTATAGTATATAAGATTATCGATCCCACGAGGAACGGGAAGTAGGAAGAGTTTTGTTCAAGTTTTGTTTCTCAAATTATGCGCGACAATTAGGAGTTTATGTACATGGTGAAAGTGGTCATGAAAAGATTAGAGAGTGGATGTGGATTATGTGCAAATAAAAAGGAAATCGAGGAAGAAAATGTGTTGTGGAGAGATTAAGATTGTGATTTGTGTCAAAGTGCGAATAAATCAAAATGAAAGTGAAAATGGAGAGATAGAGAGTGAGAGAAAATAAGTGCAAAATAAAAGAAAGCAAGATTGAGAGAGAGAGAGTAAAGGAAAATCAAAATCAAGAAAACAAGAAATCAAAGAAGTCAAAATCAAGAAGGCAAAGATGAAGGATTCAATTAGAGATATGAAGGAATCTAGAATTGTATCCACTAGCTAATCTCACTTATAAAATATGAACCATTCTCTTTTATCACATTTCATTTTAGATTTATTAAGCATAGACTATCAAACCACTTAAGGAAAGAATAACCTATCAAATTATCACCTAAATGAAATCAATACTCATGAGGAGAATAACAACAATATAATAATCCTAGAATTCATTAGCATACTCTATCCTACCACTTTTAAGGTAAGCATAGACTATCAATACTTCTTCTACCAATTAGTTCTCTAGTTGATTATCCTAAGCATGATCTTTTTAAGCATAAGAGAGTGATTCACAAATATAAGAGAGAAATTAGACTAGTTTCATGCAAAACTAGATCCCCACAAGAGGTTTAGTTCCACATCTTAGAAAAATAAAAAAGAAATCAAGAGAGGGAGGAGGAAAAATAAACATAATTACAAGAATGAAAAAGAGCAAGAAATAAAGAAAAGAAAATCTAAACTAATAGCAATGAAAGTAAATCTAATCTATGAATTAAAGACAAGACATGAAAGTAAATTACATGGAATTAAATTGCATGAAAGTAAATTGCAAGAAAGTAAATTGCATGAAAGTAAATCTATTCTACAAACAAGAAAATAAAGAAGAGAAAAGAAATAAAAAGAAACCCACAATTCTAATTCATCTTCATCCTCCTTTTGGTCCTTGGACAAAGAGAAGAGAAAGGAAATTGAAGGGGTGAAAAATTTTATTTATTGTGTAACAAAAGTTATAATTTTTGGAAGGTCTTCTCAATTAAGAGTAACCCTCCTCTCCAAATGGAGTTTTTACAAAATATTTCACAATCTCAAGCCTCACTCTACCCCTCTATTTATAGATAACAAGAATCTCTCACAATCTTTGGATTTGTCTTGGCCCCAAGTAACACTCACAACCATAGGATTTAGGTTAGCCCCTAAACAACCCTCATAGCCATAGGATCTCTCCAAATAATCTAGACCATTGATTTAATCCTTGAGAGATGGGCTTTGTGGGCTTTATTTCTTTTATATTTAATTCCTTTAAGACTCTTGGGCTTCTCTTAAATGCTCTTGGGCTTCTTAGAATTTAACTTGGCCTTCAAATAATTGAATATATATCACTTATATTCAGATTTCTATCATAACCCGCTGCTGCTGATGAAATTTTGAGAATCTGATAATTTGGATGGCTCCGTCTCGTCGAGATAGGTGATTTTCATATATAATATGTTGAATTCTGCTTTCCGGATTGAGAGATATCGCCTTTTCTTTGCGGTTGACCATCCTGAGCACGAATTTGACTTTATTTTTTCCATATTTAATTTGATTCTCAATTGTAAGCCAAGTTATTAATAATTCTGACCAAGAAAGTGATGTGTGTTGAGATTTTACTTCTAAACTTAGTCGTGGGCTTTGGATTTAGACATTCTGGACTTCATTAGAGATCTTTTGGGCTTGAAATAATCTTCATTTGGGCTCTTATTCAATAATACTCCATTAGCCTGCAAATTAAGATAAAAATAACTATTAGCGGGATATTTATTCATATAAAATAGGTAATTAGGGTATAAATTTGTAATTAAAATGTGATAATCAAATACCCCACACCTAAACTTTTGCTAGTCCTCTAGCAAAGAAAATAAAAAGAAAACCTAACTCACTTTCATGAATGGCGGTTGTATTTAAGCATACAACAAGCCTTTAAACCCCTAGGTTACCCTAGTGGACGAGTTGTAGTCTCGTGAGGGTTTACAGTGAATATACCCACAAAATTCAGTCAACTTGCCAATTTAAAGAAGTTAATGAAATAATTAATTCATTTGATATATTCAACCATTCCAAATGAAGTTGGTTATCTTGAAGAAAGCGTTTTATCATAACTCCAATGTAATTTTCTTAAGAAAATCCTTCCATTATAGTTATACAAAACTAAGTTTAACTCAAAATTTTAATTTAAAAGTTTTGAAAAGAACATGCTAACTCTTTGTTTTAAACAAACTTCAAGTCTTTTAATCCATTTAATTCTTCAAGAACATATACAAATATAACTATATATAAAAACATGGTTAGTATGAATTTTTTACTCTTTATTCCTTGGTGGTTTTGTTCTTTTTAATCGGACTTTCTAAGTGACCATGTAGTGAGTTTTGGGCCAATGAATCCCAACCCAATTGGGCTTAGGTCATTAAGCATAGAAATACTCATCGGGCTTAATTACTCAGTCAACTTAGGCTTAGTAAAATAAAACCACCAATGATTTTAAGAGAAATTTTTCTTCTTTTGTTAAGTTAGTATAATATATATATGTGTATATGTATATATATTCTGAACAATATTTGGATCAAGACAATTTGAAAATTATTTTCAACTCTAAGTTAGGGATGAAAAAATTTCATTACTTTAATTAAAATCTAAGTTAAAACTTAAGTAAAGTATACTACTTTGAAAGTCATTTCTTAAGAAATTTATTTGGAGTTATCATAAAAGGTAAACTTGAGTATAGAACTAACTAAGGATTAGAAGACTTAAATTCTATCAAATAGATCAATTATTAATCAACTCTATTAAGTTGGCAAGTGACTATTTTTTTATGAAAAGAGGAAAAAATGACATAAAAAGAAAAAAATGGTAAGAAAAAGAGGAAAATGACTAAGATAAAGAGCAAAATGACTAATTCCCACCCCACACCTAAACTTTTGCTAGTCCTCTAGCAAAGAAAATAAAAAACCTAACTCACTTTCGCGGAATCGCGGTTATATTTAAGCATACAACAAGCCTTTAAACCCCTAGGTTACCCTAGTGGGCGAGTTGTAGTCTCGTGAGGGTTTGATGAATATACCCACAAAATTCAGTCAACTTGCCAATTTAAAGAAGTTAATGAAATAATTAATTCATTTGATATATTCAACCATTCCAAATGAAGTTGGTTAATACTCAAGAAAACGTTTTATCATAACTCCAATGTAATTTTCTTAAGAAAATCCTTCCATTATAGTTATACAAAACTAAGTTTAACTCAAAATTTTAATTTAAAAGTTTTGAAAAGAACATGCTAACTCTTTGTTTTAAACAAACTTCAAGTCTTTTAATCCATTTAATTCTTCAAGAACATATACAAATATAACTATATATAAAAACATGGTTAGTATGAATTTTTTACTCTTTATTCCTTGGTGGTTTTGTTCTTTTTAATCGGACTTTCTAAGTGACCATGTAGTGAGTTTTGGGCCAATGAATCCCAACCCAATTGGGCTTAGGTCATTAAGCATAGAAATACTCATCGGGCTTAATTACTCAGTCAACTTAGGCTTAGTAAAATAAAACCACCAATGATTTTAAGAGAAATTTTTCTTCTTTTGTTAAGTTAGTATAATATATATATGTGTATATGTATATATATTCTGAACAATATTTGGATCAAGACAATTTGAAAATTATTTTCAACTCTAAGTTAGGGATGAAAAAATTTCATTACTTTAATTAAAATCTAAGTTAAAACTTAAGTAAAGTATACTACTTTGAAAGTCATTTCTTAAGAAATTTATTTGGAGTTATCATAAAAGGTAAACTTGAGTATAGAACTAACTAAGGATTAGAAGACTTAAATTCTATCAAATAGATCAATTATTAATCAACTCTATTAAGTTGGCAAGTGACTATTTTTTTATGAAAAGAGGAAAAAATGACATAAAAAGAAAAAAATGGCAAGAAAAAGAGGAAAATGACTAAGATAAAGAGCAAAATGACTAATTCCCACCCCACACCTAAATTTTGCATTGTCCTCAATGCAAATTCTATTATGCACAAAATAAAACAGATAATAATTGAAGCACTTACATTTATTAGGCTAACTTGAACAATGATAAAAATTCTGCAAATACCTTCAAGATGAGGGTGAAGCCAAAATTTATTCTCTCTCTTTTTTTTTGAAATAAAGAACAACAAGAAACTCTCACATGAGAGAAGAATAAATTCTTTTATTATTATGAGACAAAAATAAAAATGTAGAATAAAAGATGAAACATGAGAAGTTCACATTCTACATTAAATCCTACCTTATTGCTAAAAATCTACCCGAAATTTAAAGAATTTCAAAATGATATAATCACTGATGTGCTTAAATTCCAAAATTTCAGGATTTTTAGTGATGTTTGCAACAATGGAAGGTAGGTATTAATGGTTGTATGCTTTTGAACTTAGATTAGTTATTAACAAAAATTTCATCAAAAATAAAATCTTGTTGTTTTCTATTTTCCAAAATCTAAGTTCATTGACAAAGGGTTCTTCAAATATTGGCTTCAAGATGCATGTATTCAACATAATTCTCTCGTTCGAAGGACTTGATTATTAACACAGTTACTTATTTGTTGTGAATGGATTGCATTCACTTGATCTTGAAAAGTTAAACTTGACCCGTTCCTTGGATTGGTCACGGGTTGACTTCGGAAGTGATCCTTTCTCTCTCACTTATAGCTAGCTAGTTGACCAAGCTGGGTTTCTAATCTAGCTATGGCTTGAGTGTTGGAGTTGAGAATTTGTCTGTTGATTGCATAAAGGAGTTCATCGTGCTAGATGTTTGAGTCAACAAGTTAAGTAGTACGTGTAGAGGTTTTAATCAAGGCTTCCAAACCCTTTCCAAAACATTAAGGCGTTTCTCAATATTTGAAGGAATATGATTTGTAGATTGATGATGAGGAAACCGATTTGGAAATGGCTGATTTGATTGTGAAAAATTGGTTTGAGAACTGAAAAGCTGTGTTGCCCTAGGGAATTGTTGGTTTGAAGAGGGAGTGAAATTTTGATTTCAGAAATTACCACGATTCCATGCAAAATTGGATGATTTCTCCAACACGGATTATAGGTTGGAGAAAATGGATCATGTCGGATCTTTGGAATGCAACATTCATCTGTTCTAGAGATTGAGTATTTCCTAAGAGTGGACATTGCTTTGAAGCATGGGTCAGAAAGACAGCTATGACAACCTCGAAGTAAACTTGATTGATTTGTCTTGGGAGTTCATTCTTTGGTTTCTAAAGTTTCTAACTGCGTAGAATTGTAGCCATCTTAGCTTGAGGCTATGTTTAACTCTAAGGAAGGACCTCTAGAACTGGATTGGGTAGCGATGAATCACGGTGTTCCCCTTTGCATGGTTTCTCGGATAAATTCTCTAAAAGTCCCAAGCTTCGGCATTTTTCTTCATGAAATCCCCTTGACACATTGACTCTAAGGAAGTTTTGAAGAATAATCCAATCCTTCATAAATGATTTGGCATAATCGCCACTTTTCAAGACCATGGTGAGGACATTGGATAAGAAGATCTTTGAATTTATCAAAATACTTCCAAAAGGTTCTCAGGGATAATTTTAAAATTTTGAATCTTTGTTTCTAAGCTTGGTGTTTTGTGGATAAGAAAGAATTTTTGAGAAAAGCTGTTACAAATTCACCCCAAGTTGAGATGGAATCTGTGGGCAAGCTATACAGCCATATTTTGGCTTTGTCCTTGAGGGCAAATGGAATAAATCGGAGTTTGATCGCATCTTCGGTTAAGTCCCTTATCTTGATCATGAGGCAAACTTCTTCAAATTCGGAGATGAAAATGTAAGCGTCTTTGATTTCTACTCCTAGGAATTTGGGAAGCATGTTAATAAAATGCGGTCTAAGTTCGAAATTTGCTCCATTGACCTCGGGGAGTTTTATGCAAGAGGGGATTGCATTTCTAGTGGGGCAACAAACATCTTGAAGAACAGATGGGTTGGTATTGGCCATTTCGTTTAGTTCAAGAGATGGATCAAAACATTAAACGATTGGTATTATCCCTAACCCAAGTTTGCATACACCAAAATTAATTTTTTTTATTTTTATGAAAAAGGACAAGAGAAAAAGTTAAGAAGATGATGAGAAAAAAAAAGAAAAAGGAAAAACTAACTAAAAGCAAATCAAGGCAATCACTTTTCAATCATCCTAATCTAGGGTTAAGCCTAAACTTGACTTAGACCAGCTCCTAACCAAAATTTCCTTAATGACAAGATCAAAGTTTACTTGGATAATTAGCAGTAAGGATAGTACTAGAGGAGATCAAAGATCAATTAAGTACCTCTTTCCTTGCGGGCGCCTTACATAACCCTAAACCTTGCCTTAGACACCAATTAATCGGATAAACTTGGACCGGTTCACTTAAGGATTTCTTGTTCCTTAATGAGCTCGAATCCTTAGGGGCCAACGTCTAATCAAATTTTAAGAGGCTTGGGTAAATGTAGTGAGAATTAGTGATTTTTGGGCTAAGGAAAGGGTGATGAAATCCCTCACCTTATCTTGATTAATGGGTTTTGCCCTTAAGATATTTTCAAGTGTGTGCCAAATCAAGATGCTCAAATCACTTGGTGAATTCCTACTATTATATGAAATGGAACCCTAGGAATTAAAAGCAACTAAAAGGATGTAAAAATAAAAATCTTTTTATTTTTATTATGGTCGACAATCAAAGAAATGAAGTTTATTAGAGATTGACAAGGGTAAAAATCTTTTTATTTTAATTTTAATTTTTCCTAATTGTCTCTAATGTGAATGAACTATCTAAAGGGTGGAATTGAGAATACTAGAAAGAAGAGTTACCCACGCAATCGCTATCCAAAGCCTCGTTGGAGGCAATTCTTCAATCTTGAGTCTTCAACTCTTGATCTTCAAGCTCCAAGTTCCTACACAAAAGAAAACACACAAAATAAGGAACCAAAGTCAATAAAAATCCTACTTATGCACCGTTCTCCGGCAACGGCGCCAAAAACTTGATGGGTAAATTTTGAGTGATTACCTTAGTTGCAAGTATACAACCTTTATCAAGTTATAGTATATAAGATTATCGATCCCACGAGGAACGGGAAGTAGGAAGAGTTTTGTTCAAGTTTTGGTTCTCAAATTATGCGCGACAATTAGGAGTTTATATACATGGTGAAAGTGGTCATGAAAAGATTAGAGAGTGGATGTGGATTATGTGCAAATAAAAAGGAAATCGAGGAAGAAAATGTGTGTGGAGAGATTAAGAGTGTGATTTGTGACAAAGTACGAATAAATCAAAATGAAAGTGAAAATGGAGAGATAGAGAGTGAGAGAAAATAAGTGCAAAAGAAAAGAAAGCAAGATTGAGAGAGAGGAGAGAGTAAAGGAAAATCAAAATCAAGAAAACAAGAAATCAAAGAAGTCAAAATCAAGAAGGCAAAAGATGAAGGATTCAATTAGAGATATGAAGGAATCTAGAATTGTATCCACTAGCTAATCTCACTTATAAAATATGAACCATTCTCTTTTTATCACATTTCATTTTAGATTTATTAAGCATAGACTATCAAACCACTTAAGGAAAGAATAACCTATCAAATTATCACCTAAATGAAATCAATACTCATGAGGAGAATAACAACAATATAATAATCCTAGAATTCATTAGCATACTCTATCCTACCACTTTTAAGGCAAGCATAGACTATCCAATACTTTTTCTACCAATTAGTTCTCTAGTTGATTATCCTAAGCATGATCTTTTTAAGCATAAGAGAGTGATTCACAAATATAAGAGAGAAATTAGACTAGTTTCATGTAAAACTAGATCCCCACAAGAGGTTTAGTTCCACATCTTAGAAAAATAAAAAGAAATCAAGAGAGGGAGGAGGAAAAATAAACATAATTACAAGAATGAAAAAGAGCAAGAAATAAAGAAAGAAAAGAAGATTGCAATGAAAGTAAATCTAATCTATGAATTAAAGACAAGACATGAAAGTAAATTACATGGAATTAAATTGCATGAAAGTAAATTGCAAGAAAGTAAATTGCATGAAAGTAAATCTATTCTACAAACAAGAAAATAAAGAAGAGAAAAGAAATAAAGAGAAACCCACAATTCTAATTCATCTTCATCCTCCTTTTGGTCCTTGGACAAAGAGAAGAGAAAGGAAATTGAAGGGTGAAAAATTTCATTTATTGTGTAACAAAAGTTATAATTTTAGAAGGTCTTCTCAATTAAGAGTAACCCTCCTCTCCAAATAGAGTTTTACAAAATATTTCACAATCTCAAGCCCTCACTCTACCCCTCTATTTATAGATAACAAGAATCTCTCACAACCTTTGGATTTGCCTTGGCCCCAAGTAACACTCACAACCATAGGATTTAGGTTAGCCCTAAACAACCCTCATAGCCATAGGATCTCTCCAAATAATCTAGACCATTGATTTAATCCTTGAGAGATGGGCTTTGTGGGCTTTATTTCTTTATATTTAATTCCTTTAAGACTCTTGGGCTTCTCTTAAATGCTCTTGGGCTTTTAGAATTTAACTTGGCCTTCAAATAATTGAATATATATCATTTAAATTCAGTTTCTATCAAAATCCGCTGCTGCTGATGAAATTTTGAGAATCTGGTAATTTGGATGGCTCCGTCTCGTCGAGATAGGCGATTTTCATATATAATATGTTAAATTCTGCTTCCCGGATTGAGAGATATCGTCTTTTCTTTGCGGTTGACCATCCTGAGCACGAATTTGACTTTATTTTTTCCATATTTGATTTGATTCTCAATTGTAAGCCAAGTTATTAATAATTCTGACCAAGAAAGTGATGTGTGTTGAGATTTTGCTTCTAAACTTAGTCGTGGGCTTTGGATTTAGACATTCTGGACTTCATTAGAGATCTTTTGGGCTTGAAATAATCTTCATTTGGGCTCTTATTCAATAATACTCCATTAGCCTACAAATTAAGATAAAAATAATTATTAGCAGGATATTTATTCATATAAAATAGGTAATTAGGGTATAAATTTATAATTAAAATGTGATAATCAAGTTTATATGAGTTTTACTATATATATATAGGAAAAAAGGAATAAGAGGTGGCGGCTCATTTAGTAAAATGAGCTACCCACTAATGGGTATAGTCTTTAGGCCCACTTAGTTGTCACATCCATTGAGTGTGGGGTATTGTGTAAGCGAGTGGTAGCTCACTTTATTAAATGAGAGGATTCCCTTATATACAATAATGTGGCACAATCTCCATCAAATTTGGTTATGAGTCATTCTCTCTCCTACTTTATTAACTTGGTGGAGATTGTGCCACATCATTGTATATGAGGGAATCCCCTCAATGATATATGATACCCATTAATCTCATTATATATATATATATATATATATATATATATATAGCAAGTCTCCTATAAACTTAAGTTTATAGGGAATAGTATACATCAACTTTTGTATCCATTGATGTTGCCTTGAGATCCGTGAAATCAAGAGATGCACAAATCTCAAAGTGGGCTTTATATCTTTCACGGATCCCAAGGAAATATCAATGAATAGAAAAGTTGGTGTATGACTATTTCTTATACACTTAAGTTTATAGGAGCCTTATATATATAT